>BQNB010044925.1:0-44597 GCA_026074375.1 Tanacetum coccineum
GTTGTTTAGGTGCAGCACCAGTGTCTGATGCATCTTCATGGTTGGATTCTTCACCATCACTGAGATGTTGTGAGAAATCATCATTGGCAGGGTTAGACATTTTGTATAGAATTGTATGAGAGTGTTTGTTTGTGATCTAGTGATTCTTCTTTCTCAGAGTCCCTCTAAAGGCTCTGATACCACTTGTAGGTCCTTGGTTTAGGATCTGACTAGCCTTTGTAAGACGATAGATAACTTGGATAAATCCAAATCAACTATATGAGAGACACTGACTATGAATTATCAAGTGTTAATGCGGAATCTTAACACAAGAGTAAAGAAGAAACGATAATACTAAAATGCTATTAAGCTCTATGCTTCTATTGATTTTCAATCACTTACTCGTACATAACATTGTGCCTTAGGGTTCCTCTTATACACCAAGGAAACCCTAATGGGCTTTACAAACGTGTGAAAGGATAATACATATCCTTTCCTAAGATATCTCCTAAGATATCTCTAAGATAACTATTACTATTCTGTTTGATAAACAGACTTAACTACAAACAGAACTAACTATGACCAGTACTAACTCTAGTACTGCTATACTCTACCAGTACTAACTTAGTACTGCCAGACTTAACTTAGTACCGCCAGTATTAACTCAATACTAACAGAACTAACTATAACTACCAGACTTAACTGTTATACTACCAGTATTAAGTCTGTTACAATCTATTTTCCCAACACTGTTGTTGAATTCTGTATTCTTGCTTGCTGGATTTGGTTGCATTCTGCATGTCAGAAGCTAACTGTGCAGCTTCGGATAACATTAGAATACCTTTAAGCTTTTGAGGTTGATCCAACTTTTCTTTTGTTGAGACATCAGTCTACCTTCTTCTTCATTAGACTCTTTATTACTTGTAGACTTTTCAGTAACAATACGTTCATGATTTTCATGAACTCTTCTTTGTTCTTCTTGTTCCTCTGCCTCAGTTAAGCTGATAGATTCTCCTAGCTTAAGAGCCACATTAGGGTCCAGGATAATATTATATTCAGCTGTGATAGAACCTTTCTTGCTTGGAGTAACAATAGCCTTCTTACCTATTAAACCTTTGCCTCTACCTCTTCCTTTCTTTTGAAGTTTAATGCTAATAGATAAGGCAAGGTATTTCAGATAGGCCTTTGAGTCCTTAATATCATCATTCATTATCAAGTCTAGAATTGACATTCCCATACTTTTGCTCATCTTCACCCTTGCTGACGAATTTTAACTTTCGCAGAATGCCATCATCCTTGAGAGTGTTGATAAGTGAGTTGTGTCTCTTGGGAATAGATTTTTCTTTCGAAAGGATGTAAATGATGATGACCTTGGTAAATCTGGGATATGACATCATTTCACATATCTTAGCACTTGCTTATCTGTTGTCAATCTGGTACTAGATGTCTTCTCAAATCAACTCAGCAAAATCCATATTCTTCTTATAGATCAAACCCCACAAGATTTGAGCTCTTGATTGTTAGAGTCTGTCATTGCCCGATGTTTTCCCAGATAAACACTTGTTGATGATAGTTGCGAAGGTTCTCCATGGTTGATACATATGTTAAACATACCTATCGGAGATCAAATTCAGAGAACCCTTATAACCTAGTTGTTTGAGTAAGGTGACTAGTGCATCAATAGGAGGTGGTGCAACGAACTCATTGTTAGGAACTCTTAGAGAAATACGAATAATTTCCCAAAACAGTTCAACACCAATTTTAAACTTTTGAATTTCAAGCTGAAACTGGTAAGAAGAAGACTTCTTGATCTTGGTAATAGTGAACCAGAATTACTGCATGTTAATCTGAGGAACATCAGCAGTGATGTGGAAAACATTATAGCATGGAGAAAGCTTGAGAATATCCAGAACAACTTGATATGTGGCTTCCTTTTGCTTCTTATTGGGATTAATTCTCATGTTGTAAGAGCCAATCTTAACTCAATCATCAGTAGAAACTAATGCTTCATCAAGAGCGGCTTGTTGAATGTTTTCTTGTTCCATGATTATGCTAAGAGTTATCCAATATAGTTCATATACAAAACATATATATATGACACAAATTTGATTGAAACTCCTTGTTGTTGTATTTGTTTTGATGTGTTAATGATTATGTTTTAAATGTGTAAACCCATTTTAAAGCACAAACTGTGAAAGTCAACTATGGTCAATTGTCAATGGTCAGAAAATCAACTAGAATAGTCAACAGACTGGTCAATGTTCAACCAAAGTCAAACAGTTTCACACCTTGTCAATGGCGAAACATGGGATGCGACGATACCATTCATCGCACAAGATACAAGATCATACACTTTATAATTTACATTCATAAAACTGAAGTTTTACAGAACTTTACAAGTTAAAATCTTAACATAAGTCAAAACCACGTCTATCTCTACCTAGTCCCCTTGGGTTACATCTTTTCTCTTCCAATACCAATCACATACCTTTGATTTGACACACCTGAAAATGATACTCGAAAACGTCAACAATAATGTTGGTGAGCTCGTAGGTTTGACCTTAAACCCAAAAGTTGTGCCAAAATATCAATAGTGGATAATAGTGCTATATGACAGTGAATATATGCAAACAACCTTAGCATCACCGCTAATCAATAACCATATTTCACTTACGCACCTAGAGGGCCTACCAGCGGAAGCCTTAAAATTAGGGTAGGACCACATACAAACCTGGGTAGGCATACCCATCCGCTCCAATAATCATACAAATACTGGGTAGGCGTACCTATCCGATCCAACAATCATGCAAATATTGGGATAGGCGTACCCCTCAGATCCAAACAATCATTCAACACATAATATTCACATAGCAGTTATAAGCATGTAACTTATCCCAAAAACAAAACAACATTTCGCACAGATTAATTCAAAACATTTCAAAACACATTTGAGTATCATTTTCCCCCAACGGAAAAACCAATAAAAAGTGGGACTATGAGAACTCACCTCAATCAGCAATCAAAGCAACCACACAATCTCAAATAAAGCAGGACACAGTAAATCTCAACACAAGCGCACAATGTACCCGGCAACGACCTAATATATATACTCACTATATCAATACTCGTACAAAATTATCTTATTGTACAAGTGTTCGCCTTAACTCATGCAAATCCTCATTTTCATCCCAAAATTCCATTCCAAATTCTTATCATTCCAATCTCGTTATCTCATACCGTTAACTCATTACAAAAACCGCCGTCTTGTTACCAAGACTTTATCTCGTTATCAAAACTTTACCTCGTATTATGGTTGTGTGGTAATTACGCGAAAACAACTTAAAAACACTTGGGCAAAGTGTGACACCAATACAACAAACCTCAACACCCCAAATTTCTAAACGATACATTCAACCAAAATACTTTGCGAAAAACTGACGAAAAGGAATGAGCAAGAGCTCAAAAGCCAAAGATAAATAATTCACATTTCCAAAGTCGATACGACATATATATTTAATTATATATGTACATGAATACTTGATAATTTAAATAAAATAGTAATATTTTATTATTATTTTCGTCTTATGTCCAAAAGCTTTTACCTCAACACTTAATCTTCCTTAAGATTCTCCCTTCCATTTCCTCAATTAAAATCGACATAACGGTTATAAATAGTAAATATTTAAGAAAAATTTCGGTAAATTCATCTATCGTATTGTATTAAATTTTCAAGTTAAATAACTATTTAATGTTAAAACATTGAAAAAATTATCTCTTTTTAGCAAAACTCGAAGTATATAATCCTTTCAAAAATTCGGCATGACCTGCACGTCTTTATGACTTTTCCAAGGTACTAAAACTTTATCCAAAACAATTTTTACAAATCCGACGTTTTTCCGACAAACACAATATCAATACCATTGACATGATTTATTAAACCATGGCAAAATAATATCTTCACAATTTACAAGTCCAACAAAAGTCATCATCTTAGTCCAACACAACTTTCTTTAGTTCATTTACAAGTCCACAAACTTATTTATTTGATATTGGGTCATATGGTCCATCATGGTCCAAAATACTTAGCCCGATAGCGAAACTTATTCCATACTTCTTTTTATATACCCCAAAATACAAATCAAACCCAATGAGCCTTAAGCCCATTAAGCCGAATCAATAAGCTATAAGCTTATACTATTATCTATATATATATAAGCCGGTAACCCCAACAATAAGCCATAACCTTCAAAATACGCCGAATATATATATATATATATATATATATATATAAGCTCAAATAAGCCGAAATCAAAATAAGCTAAAACCGAATAAGCCAAAATCCATTAAGCTATAAGCTTAATATAAGCCAAATTCAATAAGCAAAAATAAGCCAAAGTCAATTGGGCCGAGCCCAAATTGACACCCAAACCGAAGCCAAACGGACCCACTTTGGGCCGAAACCAACCAAACGGACCCTTGATGGGTCGTGACAAACCAAACGCACCCTAGTTAGGCTCAAAACAAACCGGGCGCACCCTTGATGGGCTAGTCCAACAAAACAACCCATACCAAAATCATTTAAGCCCAAATAAGCTATATCCTAGCTTATTGAATAAGCAAAACTTCCAAATAAGCTCTTATAAGCATTTTTATAAAACGAAAAATTACCACAACAACCATTTTATTTAAACTCAAAAACCTTTTCTTCCTTTTCTTTTTAAGCCGACGCATAAGCACCCCTTTTTTCATTTTCGATCTTTTTGGCGATCAACTTGTACAAGTAGCGTCTAGACATTACCATAATCATGAAAGTACAACTTAAATTCAAAGTTTTATAAAAACTTACTTGTTTGATGAGCTTGGTTCGATCAAGACGCGCGTGAAAGACTAAAACCTTGTTTCTACAACCCGAAACTATTAGTTATCAACCCAATAATAAAATCTTAACCTGTGTTCTCGGCAAAATCTTCAAAACTTTTGTTTTTCTTCTCCTTTGTGGTTTGGCCGGATATAAAGAGAAAAAGAGAGAGTTTTTGTGTTTTGATTTTCAAAATGATGCATGTATGTGAAAATAGGATAAGGTGGTGGAATTTGGTTACTAAAGGGGACATGCTAGCTTAAAAATAGCCAACTTGTCTCTCCTTGTTCTTTTCTAACCGAAAATGGATCCTAGGAGGGTCTCGGGTCTTCCTTTATATGTCGGGATCACTTAAAAGCTAAATTTTCATCTATTTAAAACGTCACCCAAACTTAGTTATCATTTTTATTGCGTTCAAAATCATTTTTCCATAAACCTGGATTATTCATACGACACTTATCACCTTAAATAGCTACAAAAATCCATTTTGAGCCGTTATCGACTAACTACGGACCAAAAACATGAATTTTTGAAAAAACTAAACCGAACCTTTCTCATTTATTTAAAAACACTTCAAATCACAAAATATAGCTTGGAAGCTTATATTCACCCAAAATTTCACCTTTTTACGACTGTTACAGTCTTTTAACGAAATTCACGAAAACAACTGTTTTTCTGATAACTTTTAAATCTCACACTCACGATTTATAATTTAAATCGATGTTATTTCAATATTATGAATTTATTAAATAAATAAACTCATTAACACATTACCAACCTCATAAACCTCTACAATTAAATAAACTGCCGTGTCGGTACGCGCTGCGTGACGATTTTTCGCTAAACTCGGGAAAACTTCCCGGAAAGCACTGAAAACCTCAAAACCACTCTAAAACAGGAAAACGAATCATAAATGATTCATTTACGAACTCCACACTTCATCAAATTCCCGATTAAACCGAAACCGCTTATACGTAAAATAAACAACAAAAGTCAATTTTTCAGCTTTCATCAGGAAAACTGACAAGATCAAAAGACTCCAACATACAAAACTATAATATTTTATAATACTTAGCCCTGAAAAATATTACCGGTTATCACAATCTCACCTCCTTAAAGGAATTTCGCCCCAAAATTCAATCTCAAATCATCAACTCACGTCATTAACAGGAAATTCCATTCATCAAAGGATTAGATCAATCACTAAGGTTTAGTCTTTTCAAACGAGGTTTCTTACGATCCCCCTAAAGACTAAGTATTTCCATAGTCTACTGCTATACTTTCTTACGGTCAAGTCATATTTGCTCACAACATCACGATAATTTCTCATATTACCTCTTAGCTTCACAATTTCTGCATTTTAGGTCTCACTGCCTCAGTCGGGTGTCAGGATATGATCCCGTCCTCGATGTGATGGCAACTCTATCAGAATTGGCATTTCCAAATCTTTCTAATTATCCAACCAACGGGACTAACCCCACAAGGTATAGGCCCTACACAACACGACTCACACTCTACTATACCAATACTTACACACTTAGAAATCCGAACCATCTTGGCTCTACCCATCCTAGGAAGGCCGTTCTAAAATCTATACCACATCGTCACACGCTTTAAACTATTCCAAATCAATCCTACTCAACATGTGTCTTAATTCTCACCTCACTCAGGTAGGTCAAATTACCTCTTAAAAACTCACACAGTCAAATGTATGATCAGGTTTCCAAACCGATCACAATAACTCTTTCCAATACTTTCTGCGACCATCCATGGTCTAATACCTTCCTACAATATCTCCTAACCGATAGTAAAATCGGTCAGCCTGAATACATTTCAAGCTTACAGAAGACACTAAATACATCGCACGCAACCACCTAAGAAAGGTGTGGGTATCCGCTCTACCACGAGCAGCCAAATGCAACGCGCTCACAAAAAGGTGTGGGTATCCTCTAATCGTACTGCATGATCACTAATCAATCCCCCGCTATCTACGAAGATCGAACAAAATTTCCTTCAATAATACGAAACGGCTTAAATACAAATCACCTAGTAACTAGAGTGATCCGCCATAACCACCATTGTAAAAAAAGAAACTTTCCTAATCATAACCGTCACTAACCAATACTACCCAGTTTAGTGATATACACAAGACCGCTAATACAAACCTCATATATCCTACGCACCTCCTCTGGGCTCCTGCCCTCTCCTCATACCGTCAACAATCTCAGCCAACTCTAATCGTGCACGTCTCTCCTCAGCAAGCTGTAACCGTAAATCCTGGTTCTTTTTCTCTCCTTATACATCACTGATGACATGCCACAGGGCTGCTCTCTGGGAATTTGTCTGACCTGCCCAAGCCTCAAGGGCTAACACTGGCCTCCATAATCTCCCCTCCTGTAACCCCTCCGCTTCGAGCCCGCGCTCCGAATGTCACTGCGACCCTCTCCTGCTCGTACTCCAAACTCCTAAACTGGTACCTCTGGGAGAAAATCTCCTCCCTAACCGCCCCCGACCTAGTGAATAACTCTCCTATGTCCCTATCGTACCTCTCAAACAGAGCAGGCGATAACTCCTCCAATCGTACTGCATGATCACGAATCAATCCCCCCTGCATCTCGACTTGAGCTCCCAGCTCAGTCAGAAATCCCTCAGTCTCAACTGCAGCGGGTGTAGCTACAGGAGATGGTACAGTCAAAGGTATCATAGGTGATGAAATGGGTGATGGATCATCAGATGGTGATGGAGAAATGGGAAGTGAACCAGATGTCCACTCGGGTGAAGGTGGTGTCTGTACAGGTGGTGCTGGTGGTGGGTAATCAGGAATATCAATATAAATCATACCGTCCTCCGGGTCTGTCCATGTGGTAAGTGTGGGCTGTCTAAATGCTGACACCCTCTCAGGTCTCTCAGACTCTGGTGCCGATCCAGAACCCTGTCCGACCTCAAACGTACTGTATACATCACCCTCCTCTAATGCTAACTCACGGCGCCTCAACGCTCCATACCCAAGTCCTAAAGGCGCGCTCACAGTCGTCCCTACAACCGGAGCTGCCTGCTGCTGACCCCCAGGTACAGCCTCCTCCTCCTCCTCTAAACCAAGTCCATCACTCTCTACACTATGACCCTCGTCGTCTATACCACGACTCTCATCATCTAAACCATAACCCTCATCATCCATACCGGGGCCCTCGACCCCCGCAGTAAGACCCTCGTCCTCCGCAGCAGGATCCTCATCCTCTGCAGTAGGACCCTCGTCCTTTGCGTCCTCACTCACACTGTTAGAATCCATACTCTCCTCTATTTCCTCATCCTCCTCACTATCCTCTACTAACTTAGACGTACCACGATAACGCTTCTGCGAAGGAAGGTCTGGTGGCGACACAGATGGCGAACTCTCGTAAGAGGACCGAAACCTCTTACGGAATGCATACTCAGACATAGCTACCACCTTTGCCATACCGGCAGAGAGGCCCGATGACATCGCACGTGGAACGTATAGCTATACGTGTGGTCCTGCAGAGAATGGGAACCAAAATGGGTGGGGTACTCTCAGATAGTAGTATAGGTGGTGCTTAGAAAGAGGTGACTCAGGTGTCTCAGTATCAATGGGGTCATCGAAAGGCTCAGACTCAGTGTCCGTCCCATCCAGATAAGCCTGCCTAACGGCCTCATAGGGATCCTCAGGAAGTGGCACGGGCACTCGGGAGCTCTGAGCTCTGTCAGCCTAGGTGGAACTCTCTAGGTCAACAAACACTAGGGTAGACATCCTGTGATAACACAGTAAAAGGGTATCGGTATAAAATATTTTTATCCAAATTATTAGCATCATTATTGCTTACATATATAAATCATCATAACGTTTGAAATTAGACGTCCGTAACCATATATATACATATATATATATATATATATATATATATATATATTAAATATAACGGGAAAAATACGAACAACAATCACCAACCAAGTTCGATACCGAACAGGCACGACTGGTCAACACATAAAACACATAATCCATCAAAGCACATTCCCAAATCACGTCGCTACCTGCGACTATCCACAAAATTTCTCAAGGCAACACGCACTACACTAAGGCAAGCATGGCCAACATCAAACAATCAATCATCGCTACCCGCGATGATTTTTACTTACACTCTCTAGGCATCGCACACTACTACTACTAAGGCAGCATGGCAATCCTAAAATCAACACAATCTCAATCTCAACACTCGCAAGTGTTCTTATCACTTTACATCCTATCATTTTTAGGTGGTCACATTACTCACACATCCCTTCCCTCCCCTAACATAACTTTAGAAAACTAACCCCATCATTTCATAGTCCTTCCTGAATTAAGCATAGTTGATCAGGCTATGCGTAGTTTAGGAATAATACCATGAACTTCTTGGGTTATTTAACTTTCGCCATGTTCAAGATTTTACTAAATGGAATTCACTTTCTGGTTATAGTTGCGCTTTTTATTTTATAAAAACCGGCATTCTCTATAACCTTGGCTCTGATACCAATCTGTCACACCCCGTCAATGGCGGAAACACGGGATGCGACGATACCATTCATCGCACAAGATACAAGATCATACACTTTATAATTTACATTCATAAAACTGAAGTTTTACAGAACTTTACAAGTTAAAATCTTAACATAAGTCAAAACCACGTCCATCTCTACCCAGTCCCCTTGGGTTACATCTTTTCTCTTTCAATACCAATCACATACATTTGATTTGACACACTTGAAAATGATACTCGAAAACATCAACAATAATGTTGGTGAGCTCGTAGGTTTGACCTTAAACCCAAAAGCTGTGCCAATATATATAGTGGACAATAGTGCTATATGACAGTGAATATATGCAAACAACCTTAGCATCATCGCTAATCAATAACAATATGTCACTTACGCACCTAAAAGGCTTACCAGCTGGAGCACTAAAATTAGGGCAGGATCACATACAAACCTGGGTAGGCGTACCCATCTGCTCCAATAATCATACAAATACTTGGTAGGCTTACCCATGTGATCCAACAATCATGGAAATAATGGGATAGGCGTACCCCTCTGATCCAAACAATCATTCAGCACATAATATTCACATAGCAGTCATAAGCACGTAACTTGTCCCAAAAACAAAACCACATTTCACACAGATCAATTCAAAACATTTCAAAACACATTTGAGTATCATTTTCCCCCAACAGAAAAACCAGTAAAAAGTGAGGCTAAGAGAACTCACCCTAATCAGCAATCAAAGCAACCGCACAATCTCAAATAAAGCAAGACACAATTAATCTCTACGTAAGCGCACAATGTACCCAGCAACGACCTAATATATACTCACTATATCAATACTCGTACAAAATTATCTTATTGTACAAGTGTTCGCCTAAACTCACGCAAATCCTCATTTTCATCCCAAAATTCCATTCCAAATTCATATCATTCCAATCTCGTTATCTCATACCGTTAACTCATTACAAAAACCGCCGTCTTGTTACCAAGACTTTATCTCATTATCAAAACTTTACCTCGTATTATGGTTGTGTGGTAATTACGTGAAAACGACTAAAAACACTTGGGCAAAGTGTGACACCAGTACAACAAACCTCAACACCCCAAATTTCTAAACGATACATTCAACCAAAATACTATGCGAAAAACTAACGAAAAGGAATGGGCAAGAGCTCAAAAGGCAAAGATAAATAATCCACATTTCCGTAGTTGATACGACATATATATTTAATTATATATGTACATGAATACTTGATAATTTAAATAAAATATTAATATTTTATTATTATTTTCATCTTATTATCGGGCTAACGGGGTACAATGTTTCGTCATTAAATATGTCCAAAAGCTTTTACCTCAACACTTAATCTTCCTTAAGATTCTCCCTTCCATTTCCTCAATTAAAATCGACACAACGGTTATAAATAGTAAATATTTAAGAAAAATTTCGGGAAATTTCATCTTTCGTATTGTATTAAATTTTCAAGTTAAATAACTATTTATTGTTAAAACATTGAAAATTTTATCTCTTTTTAGCAAAACTCTAAGTATATAATCCTTTCAAAAATTCGGCATGACCTGCACGTCTTTATGACTTTTCCAAGGTACTAAACCTTTATCCAAAACAATTTTCACAAATCCGACGTTTTTCCGACAAACACAATATCAATACCATTGACATGATTTATTAAACCGTGGCAAAATAACCTCTTCACAATTGACAAGTCCAACAAAAGTCCTCCTCTTAGTCCAACACAACTTTCTTTAGTTCATTTACAAGTCCACAAACTTATTTATTTGATATTGGGTCATATGGTCCATCATGGTCCAAAATACTTAGCCCGATAGCGAAACTTATTCCATACTTCTTTTTATATACCCCAAAATACAAATCAAACCCAATGAGCCTTAAGCCCATTAAGCCGAATCAATAAGCTATAAGCTTATACTATTATCTATATATATATATAAGCCGGTAACCCCAACAATAAGCCATAACCTTCAAAATACGCCGAATATATATAAGCTCAAATAAGCCGAAATCAAAATAAGCTAAAACCGAATAAGCCAAAATCCATTAAGCTATAAGCTTAATATAAGCCAAATTCAATAAGCGAAAATAAGCCAAAGTCAATTGGGCCGAGCCCAAATTGACACCCAAACCGAAACCAAACGGACCCACGTTGGGCCGAAACCAACCAAACGGACCCTTGTTGGGCCGTGACCAACCAAACGCACCCTAGTTGGGCTCAAAACAAACCGGACGCACCCTTGATGGGCTAGTCCAACAAAACAACCCATACCAAAATCATTTAAGCCCAAATAAGCTATATCCTAGCTTATTGAATAAGCAAAACTTCCAAATAAGCTCTTATAAGTATTTTTATAAAACGATAACATAACAACCATTTTATTTAAACTCAAAAACCTTTTCTTCCTTTTCTTTTTAAGCCGACACATAAACACCCCTTTTTTCATTGTTGATTTTAAGTTTCGATCTTTTTGGCAATCAAGTTGTACAACTAGCGTCTAGACATCACCATAATCACGAAAGTACAACTTAAATTCAAAGTTTTATAAAAACTTACTTGTTTGATGAGCTTAGTTCGATCGAGACGCGCGTGAAAGACTAAAACCTTGTTTCTACAACCCGAAACCACTTGTACGCAAAATAGACAACAAAAGTCAACTTTTCAGCTTTCATCAGGAAAACTAACAAGATCGAAAGACTCCAACATACAAAACTATAATTTTTTATAATACTTAGCCCTAAAAAAATATTTCCGGTTATCAAAAACAGTTAACATGAGGTCAAAAATCAAGCAGGTCAACACAAGTCAACTGGTCAACACAGTGTCCATTGGTCAATCATGGACAAACAATCAAACCTATGGTATTTCACGGGTTTAGACATGATATTTTGCTGGTTTGGAAAAAATCTAGGTATTTCATGGGTTTTTTTAATCCTGATATTTCGCGGGTTTTCTATATGCCTGATATTTCACGAAAATTTCAAAATCCTGATATTTCGCGAGATTTGAAAAATCTGATATTTCGCTTGTTTTAAAACCTGTGTATTTCGCTTGTTTTAACATGTGTATATTTTGCTGGTTTGAGCTGTGTATATTTTGCTGGTTTGACCTGTGTATATTTCGCTGGGTTGACTTGTGTATATTTTGCTGGTTTGACCATGTATATTTCGCGCTCAAGAACATGCGATATTTTGCTGGATTCAAAACTACTTAAACATAAATACTTATCCATGATAAAAACAACAAGAATCATTTAAATGCAATGCCAAGCATATATGAAACATATTTCAAGCATTTCCTACATGATCCTACAACTTTTGAGGCTTATTAATGATTTTCGGACACAAACCACACAAGAAATACTTAGGCTAAGCTACTAGCAACATTATCCTGACCTTGACTTGCCTAGAATCCAACTCTCAACAAATAAAACGCCACACTTACATAAACACGCGACCAAAGACACATTTTCTTCATATTTCGTGATCAAGAACGAGTGAAAAAAAGCATAGAGAATCCTAAAAGCATATCATTATTTCTAAGGCATTAGAAGACTCACACAATCATTTAGAACACATAAACATTAACACATGTACATTCATATTCATTTCACATTATTTTTGGCTTAGTAATTAAGTGTATCTCACAAATGGTTACACCACAATCAAAACTGTGTTACACATAACTTAATCAACCCCTAACAAACATAAGCCCTATGGTTAATTCAACTAAAACACTCCTTTAAACCTATGAACCATAATTTGATAAATTAGGGTTTTTGAGTGATTATGAAAGAAGTAGACCAATTCCTTGTGCACGATTGATGTTTAGGAGATTAGGAACATGTTTCATGTTTACCTTTTGTCAGAAAAACAATGTTTGATTCTTGAATATGAATATAAGCGGCGAAATGTGTGGAGAGTGAAATATGAGTTTTTTATATTTTTTGTGAAAAATGGTATATGTTTCGCCCTTATGGGTTTATTGTTTTGAAAGTTTGTCACAATGGCTGAAATGGTCCTTGTGGTTTGATTATCCTTTCAATTTTCTTTTAAACTTTTCCGAGTTATTAAAAACTTATACAAATGGGAACCTAGGTCCTTCTAGTTGCAAGTTAACATACATAAACTCCTAATTACCATACAAGTCCCTTAAGATTATAACACATGACATCTAAAGTCCTTATGAGTTAAACTAACCTAACTCCCCTTTAGATAATGATCCGTCATTGTTAAATCTTTATCCGTTTATTCCTTGTTTTATTAGAAGCATCATTTTAAAAGATTTATTCATTAGCACTTTTATCCCCCTCAAATAATAACCCATTTTCTATTTTAAGAGTTGTAGTCATTGTTTGAGTGATAGAATTTTTTTTAAATCTTTTTCTGATGAGAAACCGAGAATACTGATTTGTTTTGAAAGACAGCGCCAACAAAAATAAGATTTCTCTTATTTTGAAAAATAAATGCACTAACACGTACACTTATTTTCTAAACCAGTCCGGGTTGAGTAGCAAAGTATATACAAACCTTAACATGATTATGAAGTAGATCATGCCCAAAAAACTAAATTCCTGTTAAGAGGACAAGTTATCTTTTTGGCGGAAAACTTGCCTTTAAGATGAAAATCGAGTTGTAGTCTAAAATAACTGCAAGCCAATGACAAGTTTTGAAAAACAGGTAGAACTTCTGCTCTCCTTTAAACCTATGAACCATAATTTGATAAATTAGGGTTTTTGAGTGATTATGAAAGAAGTAGACCAATTCCTTGTGCACGATTGATGTTTAGGAGATTAGGAACATGTTTCATGTTTACCTTTTGTCAGAAAAACAATGTTTGATTCTTGAATATGAATATAAGCGGCGAAATGTGTGGAGAGTGAAATATGAGTTTTTTATATTTTTTGTGAAAAATGGTGTATGTTTCGCCCTTATGGGTTTATTGTTTTGAAAGTTTGTCACAATGGCTGAAATGGTCCTTGTGGTTTGATTATCCTTTCAATTTTCTTTTAAACTTTTCCGAGTTATTAAAAACTTATCCAAATGGCAAACTAGGTCCATCTGGTTGCAAATTAAAAGGCATAAGCTCCTAATTACCGTTCAAGTCCCTGAAGATTACAACACATGACATCTAAGGCCCTTATGAGTTAAACTAAACTAACTCCCCTTTAAATAACGATCCGTCATTGTTAAATCTTTATCCGTTTATTCCTTGTTTTATTTTAAGCATCATTTTAAAAGATTTATTCATTAGCACTTTTCTCCCCCTCAAATAATGACTCATTTTTTATTTAAAGAGCTGTAGTTATTGTTTGAGTGATAGAATTTTCTTTTAAAATCTTTTTTTGATGAGAAACTAAGAAGACTGATTTGTTTTGAAAGACAGCGCCAACAAAAATAAGATTTCTCTTATTTTGAAAAATAAATGCACTAACACGTACACTTATTTTCTAAATCAGTCTGGGTTGTGTAGCAAAGTATACACAAACCTTAACATGATTATGAAGTAGATCATGCCCAAAAAACTAAATTCCTGTTAAGAGGACAAGTTATCTTTTTGGCGACAAACTTGCCTTTAAGATGAAAATCGAGTTGTAGTCTAAAATAACTGCAAGCCAATGACAAGTTTTGAAAAACAGGTAGAACTTCTGCTCGAACTTTATTTACAGCTCCATGTCATTATTAAATGACATTTCTAAAGCCGCAAATATTATCGATTCCAGAAGACATGTCATAACAATATTTTTGGATTTTTGGATTTTTTTTTAATTTTCTATTTTCTTTTACTAGTTTTATATTTATGTATTTTCTTTTTTTTTAAATTTTTCTTAAAATGAAAAAATATTTTTGGGTTTATATAGATATATAGTATACAAGAAGAGGTACCACCATCACTCTTCATTTTCTTCTGCCAGACTCTTATGTGTTTCTAATATGCTTTTCATTCCAAGCTTGTTGATAAGAAATTCAATTCTTTCTCGTGCCAATGCTTTGGTGAAGATGTTTGCCAACTGATATTCTGTTCTAACCAAGTAAAGCTCAACCACACCATTTTTGACTTGCTCTTTGATAAAGTGATATCTGACATCGATATGCTTCAATCTTGAGTGTTGCACGTTGTTACAGCAGAGAGCAATATCATTCTTGTGTTCACAGTACAAAGGGATTTTGTTGAATGCAAATTCATAATCTGTCAGTTGTGATCTCATCCATAGGATTTGAGCATAACATCCAGATAAGGCAATGTATTTTGCCTCTGTACTAGAGATAGCAATTCTTTTATGTTTCTTTGAAGACCAGCTGACAAGTCTGTCTCCTAAGAACTACACACTGCCAAAAGTACTTTTTCTAGTGTCTTGACACCCGTCGTGATCAGCATCTGCATAAGCTATTAGCGCAATACTGGTATTTTTCGAATACTAGAGGCCCATATTCGTGGTTCCTCTCAGGTATCGAAAGATCTGTTTTACTGCATGTAAGTGATTTTTGGTAGGTCATGCCTGATATCGAGCATACACGCATACTACAAATACAAGATCAGGTCTACTAGATGTAAGATACATGATGGACCAGATCAAACCACAATAATGGGTACGATCAATGGTTGTCCCCTGTAGATCTTCATCTAGTTTGGTCCTCTCCATCATAGGATGGGTCACTAGAATCCATACCATATTTCTTAATTTCTAAAGCATATTTTGTCTTGTTTATAAAGATGCCTCTAAGACTTTGAGAAATTTGAAGCTCAAGAAAAAAATGACATTTTGCCCATCATTGACATCTTAAATTTAGAACTCATTATATCAGTAAATATATCATATAGACTAGGATCAGTAGATGCAAAAATAATATCATCAACGTAAATTTATACCATGAGAATATCTTTACCTTCTTTCCTTGTGAATAATGTAGGGTCGACAACACCTTTAAAGAACTTTTGAGATAGTAAAAAACTTGACAACATATCATACCATGCGCGTGGGGACTGCTTTAAGTCATAGAGAGCTTTCTTCAACTTATACACGTGGGTAGGATTGTCTTGATCTACAAAGACCTCTGGTTGACTAGCATAGACTTCTTTACATAGCTCACCGTTTTAGAATGTTGTCTTCACATCCATCTGGTAGATTGTCATGGTCTTGTTGGTGGCGTTTGCAATGAAGATTTTGGTTGCTTCTATGCATGTAACCGGTGTGAAAGACTCTTCAAAATTAATTCCCTCATCCGGACGAAAACCTTTAGCTACTAGCCTTACCTTGTTTTTCAATACCCCTCCAAATTCATGTTGTTTAACTTTGAAGATCCACTTCAGGTTAATTATCATGACGAAATATGGACCATGTACTAGCTCCTAAACTTGCAGTCGTTCGAACTCGTGAATTTCTTCTTGCATCGCAATGATCCATGAAGATTCTAACAATGCTTCTTTAAAGTTCTTGGGTTCAACTAAAATGAGGAAATCATTAAAGAAACACCACATGTTATTTGTTTATAGCTGGCGTCTAGTAGATACTGATCGAGAAGGATTTCCGGTCACATTTTCTAAAGGATGATTCTTCATCCATTTGCTGAGATGTTCAAAAGGTGGGTTGGCTGGTTGCATACTTGATGATGATTCTTGAGAACTTGGTTCTGAAGTGAGAATATCGTAAATTTGATCATTATCAAACTATGTAGGTTGTAACTGTTCTTCAACACCTTAAGAAATTACTAGAGACTATTTTTCCGTTGATGTTGGTGAAGTACTAGCCGACGGTGCATCTTGATCAATAGAAGTTAAGGAAGGTGTACCACTTATATTTTCATTAACTGAAGCTACAACAGGGTAGCACACGGGATACAACTTTTGGTGGAGGCGGAAAGTATTCATCAAACATGGTTTGAAACAAGATTTCCTAATCTTTCTTTGTTGGTGGAACATGAGGTGTTGAGGAAGAAGGATTTTGAATGAGTCTTGAACTTATTATTCCAGGAGTCATAAGTTAAAGCTCGAGTCCTGAACCAAATTGTTTAGAAGCCATTGCTGTCAGCTCATCAAAATCAACATGGATAGTTTCCATGGTCATATAGGTCCGCATGTTATAGATTTGGTAAGCCCTCTTCGCAGGTGCGTAGCCGATGAAAATTCTAATATCAGCTTTGGGTTTCAGCTTACCCAGATCTTCACCGTCGTTGGTTGTATAGCATAACGCACTAAAGACATGAAAATACGTTAATTCGGGTTGTTTGTCATGTAAGAGTTCATATGGTATTTTGTTGTGAGGTTTACGAATCAGAGAACAGTTCTGGGTATAACAAGTTGTCATAGAAATAATGAAGCTTTAAAAAATATCAACATCGTACGTGTAGCTTTTACTCAAGCGCGGTTTCGTTTTTCGACAACACCGTTCTGTTGTGGAGTGCGCGCAATTGAAGTTTGGTGTGAGATCCCGACATCTTCATAATAGGCCTTCAGTTTCTGATTCACAAACTCTATTTCATTATCTGTTCGTATGTTACGGACTGTTGCATTTAGACGAACTTGAATTTTCTTCAGAATTTTAATCACGATCTCTAGAGTTTCATCTTTTGATCGTAAAACTTTACCCTATTGAACTGTGAGTAGTCATCAACAATAACTAGAATGTACTTCTTCCCATTGATACTCTCAATTCTCATTCGATCACACAGATCCATGTGCAAAAAATACAGATTCTTTTGGATGGAGTCATCAGATTTGGGTTTATGGGTGTGTTTCTTGCTTTTCCCTAATGAACAGGCAGAACACAAGTGATCTTTCTAATACTTTAATTTAGGAAGCCCTTTGACAAGACCTTGTTTGGCAAGATCATTAATAGCACCAAAGTTTAAATGAGACAATCTACAATGCCATAGCTAAGACTTGGTCTTAGAGGCTTTAGACAAGAGACAAATTGGAGAGGATTGCATCATTTCTTCCAGTGACATTGTGTACAAATTTTAGCCCCTATATCCCTTGAGTAAATCTACACCTTCCAAGTCACGAACATAACAAGTGTGTTTGCGAAATGCTACTTCAGATTAGAGTCACATAATTGACCCACTGAAAATAAGTTGTGTCCTAACCCCTCCACATAATAAACCTAAGAAATTGTGATATTTCCTATCTGATAATCCCTATAGCCCTTGATTTCTACAACATGATCATTCCCAAATCAAATAGTACCCATGAATTTACTAACAAAGTTGATAAGCTAAGAGCGCTGATCGATCATGTGCTTGGAGCAACCCGAGTCTAAGTACCAGAGGATGATTTGAACGACCTGCAATGGATACGAGAAGAAGATGGATAATTTGTAACAGGGACCCCCAATTTCTGTTGGGTTCTGAGTTTTTAGAAGGCCTAGGTCCTAAGATGCTAGGTTCACTACTCGAACTTACAGATTTTGTTAGTTTGGGTCTCTTGTTGTAAACCTTAATTTCTGGATTTTGTTTAATTACATGTGTTTAACTGGTTTCCTTAGAAGGCACTACTTTACTGGAAGTGATTCTAGTCATAGGGCACTTTGTTCTATCTATATTGAAGGTTCGTCCTGTAGGTAACCATCTATGTCCAACATTTGTAAATACTTTACCATCCGGTTTCCATTCTTTCTTTTTATTGCTCTTAGCAGACCTAGATTTTGCACGCTTATTCACATTATTCAAATAATCAACAACGCACAGATCATGACAAGCAGTAAACAAACATTCATTACATGTTTTGCAAACAGATTTAGAATTCGCTTTTAATACATTTTGCTTAGTATTGCAGTACATTCAAAAACACGATTCTTTTTATTCAAACTAGATTTAACGCTCCTAAGATGGTCTTCTACTTTATTCTTCTGGTTGCTACTGGTTGTTTGTGAAATCCTATTTTTCTTGGTATTGCCTAAAGGCTGTGATCCGCTAGCACTAGTAGAACCCTTCAATCCTGTAGAAGTCAACAAAGATTTGTTAGTGATTTTAGATTTTTGTAAACCTGCCTGTGTTGGTGTCGTACTTGTTGATTGCTTAGGTTCTTGAAACCAAACTTTTTTGTTTTTGTTAATGGGTGTGATAGCAACCAATTTCTTACTTTCAACTTTGGAACTAGGACATGTATTAGTAACATAAACTAACAACTCCTGAATTCTTGTAGTGAACTTACAAGCATATCCTAAGTGTTCCTCAATAGGGTTCAAAGGTCTAGCTTGCTCTACAATTCTACAGAGTGAGTCAGCATGTTGCTTATTTTCCTGAAGGTAATAATCATGTGCTTCCTTGGTTTTTTAAGTTTCAAAGAAAGAGGTTCTAAGTCTATCCTGAACATTCCTGGGGCAATCACATTTGCATTATTTATAGGTACATTACTGTCAGACATACTTTTTCCTTTCAATGTTGCAATGTGTGCCTTCTGATTGCTTATTGAAGATTCCTTAGCTTTTAACTGAGCTTTCAATTCATTTATTATAAAAAATTCTTGAAATTAAGGAGCATCCTGATTGTTACACAGTTTGTTATTTTGAAAACTTTATTTGCTTTGCTGGAGTTTTATTTCAAGAAAATGCATCGTTTTTCAAGTTTGGAGCATGTGTTTGAAAGTTCATTGTAAATAGCTTTGTCAACCATATCATTCATTTTTGAAAGCTTAGTATCAAGTTTTAGATTCTTATCATACTCCTCGATATAACTCTTTTCCATACTTTGATAATCAGCAATGGCAACATAAGACTTCACAGCAGTATGCATAAGATCTTGAGTTATGATTAGCTCCAATAATTGATCGTTTTCAAGAAAAAGTTCTATCTTCTAAATCCTAAAAGTTTTTATTTCTACAGAACATTTGGCAACCTTGGTTTCCATTTAATTGAAAACTTCTTTCATGTCGGTTATTTATTTTGAAAGACCTTGATCAAACATGTGAAAATATTCTTTTAAGGTGTTAACAAAAGGTTTAACATCTTTTTCAAAAGCTTTCCGAATGTGTTCAAACCCCTAAGTTCTCTCATTTTGACGAGTTACTTTGGTACGGACAGTTATCACTTTGTCAAAATCATTCACATGACTTCTCATTTTATTAAAACTATCTTTAACCAAACTTATTGTAGGAAGTTCACGAGGAATTTCTTTTAGAACTGGTTCAGGTTGAACCGGTGCTATTTCAGAAACGGGTTTTGAAATAGGTAACGAAAATGCTTGTCCCACAAAAAGTTGTTTTTGACGCACAAAATGCTTAACAAAATGCTCAGATAGTTTATTCAATGCAGCATAATCAATGGGTGCAATATTAACTTTCTTATCTTTTGCAATTGGATCATTTTGTTTAGCATGCATCTTTAACATACTTTCTTCAGCCAATTCTAATGTTTCCTCAGTGTCAATTACAGACAAAGCATCATGCTGCTTAACAATTGTATGACCATAATACAATTCAGGTACTTTTCTTTGAGCTTGAGTCAGATATAAAGGATTTTGATAACCAAGTGCTGTTTTGTGACTTTTATCGTAAAAAACTTAAGGTTTTGTTAGCATATGCATCGTTTGCGTTGATTGACCCATTTTCTAAACCACATTGTCTAAAGCCTTCTTTTTCTTTTCTAAATCAATGATCTCTTTGAGATATTTATCCTCTTTTGCTTTAGATTCCTTTTTCAACACATCAACCGTTGTTGACAAAGTCTTATGACTTTCAACGGTTGTAGAAAGTTGCAGTTTTAACGAGTGAATTTGATTTTGAGAAGCAAAAACCTTTGCATTTCTATCAATAATTACCTCTCGCAATTGACTATGAATATACTTTTCTCTATCATTTAAATCACATTTCTGTCTTTCTTCAAAGATTTTGATTTGATCTTTATATCTTTCAAGCTTAGTAGTTAATGACTCATTTATAGTTTTAGTCCGTATATCCACCTTATTACATTTAGCTACTTGATTAGACATATCTTCAATCACAGACATTATCAGTTTATCTTGTTGTGCAAAAGAAGAAGTATCTTGAACAACCGCATTTTTAGTTTCTTTTAGATATTGTTCATATAAAATAACATTACTGTCACTTGTTATGTCATTATTTGTGTCATTATTAAAAGATGGTTGTTCAAAATACTGCTCTCATGCACACTTTGATAAATCACATGATTATCTAGATAAGTATCATGAGTTGGTACCTCTGAGAGAACGTCTAAATCATAATCAAAGAGCTTACCCATAAGAACAGCATTTACAGATGAAAGCCATTACCTTGTTGAGACTAGCAATCAGATCATCAATAGGAAGAAATGATGGGGAAACAAGTCCTGAATCCATTTGTGGAAATGATGCTTTTGGTGGTTGATGAATAGCTGGTGCTTAGTAGGATTGATGATGAACCACTGATGAATGGTTAGCAACCGGTGCCTGGTAAGATCGTTGTTGAACCATGAGTACTTCATTTAATTATTGTTGTGCAGGAGGTGTGTAAAATTGTTGAGCAATAGGTGAGATTTATTAGCTACCAAGGCAAGAGGATCCATGTATCGTTGCCTTATTTGACGCACTTCATTAGCATGAGCTTCATGTTATCTCAAATAACCATACAGATGATCAAAGTTGGTGTTGTGCAAGTCTTTAGCTAACTTCACATCCGTTACAAACTTGCTCTATTCTGGCTGAAGATGATTGAAAAATTTTGTATTAACTTGGATTAGTTTCATTGTCATTCCAATCGTGTGCATGTCCTTTATTAGTTATGCAAACCTCAAGTAGTACGAGTGAATTATCTCTATAGGCACTGAGGTAAACGTGTCAAACTCGTCATACAACTTTGACTCTCTTTCATGCAACGAGATTTCCGAACCTTCAATGAGTAACTTGAATCTATCCTAAATGTCCTTGGCCTGACTATGATGATTTACTAGATTGTAAATATCTTGTGGTAAGCCTTGTAGAACAATGTTTGTTGCTTTTATGTCACAAGTTTCACGAATCTTTTATGCATCTGTGATCTCATCATAAGTTCTATCTCTGACGATTGTAGGTGTAGTTGGAGTTTTGGGTAGTGTAATTGTTCCATATTTGAAATGTCCATTGATGACTCACTCATAGAGTAGCTTACAGTGTTCTTTACATTTGATGTAGAGTAGCATACGACTTGCCCACGAACTATACCGAGTCTTATCAAGCATAGGGGGCGGTTATCAGCCCCTGCTACAATCACATTCTATGCCATTGTTAACATCTTGAAATGATTGTTGTGTGAAAATATAGAAAGGATCGTTTCAGTGATTAGTGGTTGTTGTGTTGTTGTTTAAAGTGATTAAGATTGGTTCTTGTTGTAGTTTTAGTCATTGAATTACAATAAAAGTCCTTAAGTTCTTGAAACAGTCTGTATTTCACGTGAATTACTGTATTTCGTGGGATTTTAAAAATCTTGGATAAACCGTAGAATATTGAGGATATTTCGCCGGATTTTACAATTCTAAAATAAACCGCTGAAATCAACATGTATTTCGCTGAAATGGTATTTCACTAGAAATTAAAAAACCCGTATTTCGCCGAAATGATATTTCGTTGGAAATGGAAAAACCCTGTTACTAGAACACAATGTGGATTTTGCTACACCAAAAAAATGTGATGATATACATATAGTCACACATGATTTTTCGAGTGTGTGTGACTAAAGGTCGCGTGACCGTAGGGTACCTACGGTCACATTTTTGAGTTAGTGGCCGTATCCATTAAAAAACAGTGACCAAAACCTTAACATGTGTGACTAATGAGGTACAAATTTAGTTGGATTAATCAGTATTAGTCAATGTTGCAAAAATCGGCCTACGCGGCCTTTTAATCGCCGATTAATCACTACTCGGCCATACACCTTGGAAAATAAGGCAAATCGGATGAAAAATCGGTTTGGTCAAAAATCGGTCAAATCGGACAAAAATCGGTCAAACCGGCCTAATCGGTCAACGAAAGTCAAATATTTTTTTTACAATGTGACTTTGAATTGTTAACTGTTAACTTTTATTATCTATGTCTATGTTTTGAACAATGTAACTTCAAACTCATTTAATTTTAGTGTATTTAAAGTGTTGTATCCATCTCATACAAGTAACTTTGAAATTTATATATAAAATTTGCAAAACCGATTAATCACCGATTAATCGCGCCTAGACCGATTACAAGCTACAGGGTGGTCGACCGCCCGGCTAGCGACTCGTGATTTTTGCAACATTGGTATTAGTGACCGTAAACACTGTATAGTCACACAAAGCATGCATTTTTTTATATTTAGTCGCATACAATTAAGCATAAAGTGACCAAAAGTGTTAATAAGTGTGACCATATGCTGTTTAAAGTGAAGATATGTGTATTTTGTGTGACTACTGATCATCCAATAACCACATGAATTTTATGTTTGTGTGGCCTTTTATAATATTTAAGGACGCAAAACATTTTTTTAGGTCGTTAGTCACATACAATTAAGCATAAAGTGGCTAAAAATGTTAATAAGTGTGACCATATGCTGTCTAAAGTGAAGAAATGTGTATTTTGTGTGACTATCGATCATCCAATGGCCACATGAATTTTATGTTTGTGTGGCCTTTTGTAATATTTAGTCACATAAAGCATGTTTTTTTGAGTATTTAGTCACATACAATTAAGCATAAAGTGGCCAAAAGTGTTAATAAGTGTGACCATATGTTGTTTAAAGTGAAGAAATGTGTATTTTGTGTGACATTGATCATCTAATGGACACATGAATTTTATGTTTGTATGGCCTTTGGTAATATTTAGTCACACAAAACATGTTTTTTTGTATTTAGCCATATACAATTAAGTATAAAGTGGCCAAAAGTGTTAATAAGTGTGACTATATGGTGTTTAAAGTGAAGTAAATGTGTATTTTGTGTAACAATTGTTCATCCCATGGCCACATGAATTTTAAGTTTGTGTGGCCTTTTGTAATATTTAGTCACACAAAGCATGTTTGTTTTGGGTATTTAGTCACATACAATTAACTGATTAAGCAAAAAGTGGCCAAACGTATTAATAAGTGTGACCATATGGTGTTTAAAGTTTATTAAATGTGTATTTTGTGTGACTATTGATCATCCAATGGTCACATGAATTTTATGTTTGTGTGGCCTTTTGTAATATTTAGTCACTCAAAGCATGTTTTTTTGGGTACTTAGCCACATACAATTAAGCATAAAGTGGCCAAAAGTGTTAATAAATGTGACCATATGCTGTTTAAAGTAAAGAAATGTGTATTTTGTGTGACTATTGGTCATCCAATGGCCACATGAATTTTATGTTTGTGTAGCCTTTTGTAATATTTAATCACACAACGAATTAAGCAAACAGTGACCAAAAGTGTTAATAAGTGAGACCATATGCATTTTTTAGTCACATTTAAGAAATCAATATATATATATAAGTATTATCAAAAACAATTCAATACAATCAAATTGGAATTATATATAGACAGAAACCAAATATAAAATTGTAATGTCGTACATAATAAAATTCTCAACTAACATAGTTTTCATACATCAAACCAAAAAAATTCTCATAATATAAAGTATACTATTATAAAAAGATCATGCATACAAAGATGTTAAGTCTTCTAATTTAACGAATGATCACCCTAAAGATGACAATAAGAATATAAAATAAAGTGATAAGAACAAACCATCATTCTAAAAATGTCTATAAGCATATAGATAAAACTTATCACCTCAAGTTCTATAGAGGGGTTTTATGATCATCTTCTTCACTTCCACATGTTCAGGAATGGCTAGTGTTTTGGTTTTGATGAGCACCTTTCCGTCACTATTTTCACCATCAGTATAATACGATTAGAAGAACTCGAAATTATTATGTTGATATTTCTTCGTGTCTTTTTCTCCCTCCCTTCAATCCAACTTGGAGGTTGCAGTTGTCTACTTCCAGAATTTGAATTATAATCAGCTCTTTTTAACCCAACATCATACACGTTTATTCTTTGTGCACCACCTATTACCTCTGCATAAAAAGTTGGTTCATTAACCTAAGCTATTTTTTTATAATAATGAATAAAGAAAAAAATATACCTAGAAAAAAATCGGAAGCCATTAGTCATTTTTCTTTATAACCAAAAGAATTTGACGCAACCTGATCTAATTTCCGCCCTGAAAATTGGTGCCCAATTAAACCCACTATTAGTAAAGATCTGTTGTGGTGTCCGCCCATTGAGACTTAATTAGATTATTCATGTGGCCCATAGATGACGAAAGTCTTGAAAAGAATACTGAAATAATCCAAAATTTAGGCATATGGGCAAAGATATCCGTTGCAACAGAAGTTGCTAAACAATGTTTGGATCAATAACCTATGGAAGCTAAATCATACGAGTATAAAATTTTTGGGTAACAAGCGCAACTATGTCACAATATAGCTGCTTCAAAACTAATCAACTATGGTCTTTTTTTAAAGCTATCAATTTGGATATGAAAGAACAATAAAAATATACTTTTGTAAGCCCCTAACTGAGATAAAGTAATTTCTCACCACAATGGCCATACGCATATACACTACAGATAATTTCATTAGTTTGATGAACGCATACAAAACCAAGCTCAATTAAACTAACCCACATTTTACACCTAGTGAATGGATGCACATCAAATTTATTAAGCACATTTAACATTTTTTCATGTATATCACATTTAAATTGAAAAGTTTGACTATCAATGTTTACGCTTTACACAGCTAGCCTGATTCACCATTTCATATTCTCATGTATATAATATCTAATGGAGGTGCTTGTATTAGCTTGTGTTTCCCGCTTATGTGCTTGTTTTTGAATTCTGAAAAGCTCATAAGCCTATTTTATTCGGCTTCTAAGCTTATCAACTTAAACTTTTAGTTTATGTAAGTTCATAAGCTAAACAATTAAAAGCTCAAAAGGTGAAAAAATAGGCTCAAGAATTTTTCATAATTCAAATAAACCCATGAGCCAGAAAAACAAGCTAACCCCAACTTCAACAAACTACTAACGGTTATGAGGTGCTTGTCTAAACTTATCTGATTTACTTATGAGCTTATTGAATAATTGATAAGCTGATAAGCTTTTTTTAGGATTATGAGTTTATAAAGTTCTTAAGCTCAAGTGAATAAGTTTAAAAGGTAAAGAAAATGAGCTTGTATGAAATTTTCAATAAGCTCATAAGCACATCAACTAAGTTTATATCCCGAACACTAGAAACACTCATTAGAATTAGCAAAAAAGTAAAAAATAAATATACATCAACTTTATGATTATACGATAAACAAGAAAAATTAAGAAACAAGTAAACTAACCTTCTTGATAGCCTTTTAAGCACCTAAAGCAACAGTTTCTCCAACCTCTGCAATATCAAACATACCCCACAATTAATTTCGACCAAAACAAACTAACTATACAACTTTCAATGCAGAAAATGCAGACTGTTCAATAAATAAATAAACAACTTATTTTTATAAAAGACTTACTGGAGTAGAACTCAAGCTTCATATCAAATTTGGAAGCCATTTTAAATATTACATAAACACCCATTACCTATGCATAAAAAATTAATTTATTAACTTAAGCTTTTGTAGATGCTGAATTTTCCTCTTAGGTTCCTCTTAGACGCAACTAGGTATCCTATAAATGTGTTCTTATAAATATTACATGATCAACAAATCACATGTTTGTTCAACAATAACTATGAAATTAACAACTACATTTCATGATCTACAACAACGAGAGATTAACAAAAACTTTCAAATATAACAGGCAATTTGTTAAACAAAAAAAAGATGTAGCAGTATCTACATCAAGCAAAGAATAAAGAAGATGACTAGTTTTGGCTCCTTTGGAACATTATCTCAATGGGCCATATCACACTTTTTTCCTTCATTTTCAGATGAAGTTTCATTGGTATTGCCATTAAAAGTTTAATTATTTTGGATATCATTTGATTTTCCTTAACTAGCATAAGACCTACTCCCCCCTGCTCCAAGCCTTTGCCTTCGTCTAGCCATATGTGCATAGAAAAATAAGAAACACAGTTTTAAATATCTGATATAAATGTGAAAAATTTACCAACTATCAAAGGGAGACAACAAAATAAGAACGATGGTTTAAACTACAATGGTTAATTTAAACTATATTTCATCTCCATATAGAGTAGGCATTTTCTAATCCTAGGACTTGTGAAAAGATAATAGTCAAAATTTTAGTGATGCCTCCATAGTCGAGAGAGAATCGAAGTAAGAAGCAGAAACACAACATTGCTTGTCTCTAGGATAATGAACATAAATAGTCAGTAACTTAACACAACCAAATTTAACACAAGACATTTATACTTGAAAGTAACGAGCAAACCTCTAAACTTTCAAGTACCTTTCCCTAAACGACGAGTACTTGAGCAACAAATTGTATTTAGTGTTTTTATTGAATATATAATTAAGAAACAAAACAAGGTCTCTTTTTCCCCCAATTCCCACCGATGTTAGGGTTTAGAAATCATAAGAGTGTCAAGTGCTCAACACCAGTCAGTTCACAAATGAAATTAGTGGCAAACAGAATAAAGATTTGCAGGTTCATTGTACCAACATGTTGGTAACCCGGTAATCACTTCACTTCATTACTTGGTACACAAAATAAACAAGAAAAATAGAAAGAAGATATGAAGAAGTTTAGAGAGAGAAACAAGAGAGAGAAAGTAGAGAGAAGAAAAAGAGATGGTTGATTTCACATGAAATGTGCGTGTGTTACAAATGAGACCAACACCCTCTCCACACTTGGAGAGGGGTATTTATACTTAAACCATGAGGCTTACACGCCTATGGTATTTGTACGGGCCGAGCTCAGGATTACTTGGGCTTACACTAGATACACGTGACCGATTAGCTTACATAAACGAGCCCGTTTACCCGTTCTGGACTATTACAACATATAATTAATTAAAGACCGAGCTTCTATAATTAGTAGCCGAGCTTCCTTGTTCGACTCAATATTTTGAGGCTAACAATCTCCCTCGAAGCGAGGCTTCCTGCAGATTTTGAGCTTCCATGTTCAAAAACATATTTTAAGGCTAACAATCTCCCCTAATGTGTGGTCTACGAATTCCTGAGGTGGGATCTTGAATCTTGCTTCCTTAAACTTCTTAAGATTGCTTTGTCGTTGAGTTCTTGAGTCTTTGATATTTATTATATTGTAGGCTTGTTCCTTCGTGTTTTGTGATCTTTGATCTTGAGCCTCTGTCATTGTCTTTCGACTTTGTCTTTGATTCCGAGATCTCTAAATATTTTCCTTGTTTGTCTTGATCGTCTTTGCCACCTTGCGATCTTGTGTATTGACCAACATGCTCATACTTTGCATCTATTTGAAAGCTCTCTAATAATCTCCCTTGATAGACTTGATATCTTAAGGAAGATCTTGTATATAAGAGTTTGCAGAAGTCTTTGTCTTTAATTCTTAAGCTTTCTTGATTCTTGAATCTTGATGCTTATAGTCTATCAGTATGAGCATGAGCATGTGGTAATGAATCTGACTTTAGTTGGAATGGGATACCGCCACCACCGTATAACCTGCAAGTTTACGTTAGTGATAATCGACAGATATGGACGAGAGTGTCTTTGTCACTTCGTCGAATAAGGTTGCAATAACCACGGTTCCCCATTAATCAGTATAAATACTGCCTGTGCTCAGATAGAATTTAAATGAGTCTTCTTGACAGGGTTTCACAGCTGCACTATCCGTTCTCGGTACCAAAGCATCTCAAAGCAGACAACATGATAAGAGTGAATCAGATAGTTACTATCTCTCTGATTAAACTGTCAATTCATTTACTAGAACAAGTTTGATTCACATAGAATCGCACCATCATTTCTTTCTAGTTGACACAAGTTTGACTCATATAGAATCGCACAAGTCACCTATCGAGAGCTTGGTTGATGTTGGCTTAAGAAGGATTTCAATCTTCACTGTGAATAATTAAGTATCACTCGGATGTTCTGGCAAAATCATAAGGATAATGCGTAGGACTCTTGTTAACAGCTTGTTAATTTGATGATGTTCAACAAGTTTTTGTAATGGAATGTGTCCTAATGAAATTTTTTATATTGATCTCTTGACTCTAGACTCGATTAGTGCGTTTTGGTTTTAGTACTCGGAGGCTGGAGCAGACTACCACCTATTCAATATCAACTAACTCGGAGTGAGAAAGTCAATAGAAGTCATGTGTATCTCTGTGACAAATAAGACAAGTCTTTTTTGAGAGAAACTCGAATGGCTAGGAAGGGTTGTGCATTGCATCACTAGGTCCATGATGTCAATCTTCAATATCAGAATTCATCTTTGTGAAAACCGATAGATTATGTATTGACCCGGTTTCTGCCTAATATATGTGGAGGGCTTCTTTCTTTTCACTTTTTATCAATACATTTCTTTTTCATTCTTCAACTCCTTCAATGCTTACCAAGACGCCATTATTAACACCTTGTTGTGATTGTTCCAGTGTTAGCTCAATCTTAGTCGGCATTATTCCCTTATACTCATTCATCTCCAATCATACCTAAGGACTGCTATTTCTAACTATAGAGTGTGCTTGGGTAGATCCCTCCGGTTCTGGTTGGATCATAGGACTAGTACCTAACCTAACCACCTTATGACTTCAGAATCGTCATGAATTAAGATGTTGTTGGGTATAAGATCAAACCATAAAACCTTTTTCTGTAGAGTATAAAGCACTGTGAGTCATTTAGATCACTTATTATTTTCAAGATCACATGTTAATTACATTTCTCCCCTTATTTTAAATACTAATTCACTTAGTTTTCGAAATACCTTGTGATTAAAATTTGTCATGAAAATTCTGTGGAGAAAACTTTTATACTTAGCATGAATTATATGGAACATGAACTTTATCCCCCTCAATTTTATATATGTTTGACACCAAAAAAATCATACCATGTTGTAAAATAAATATAAACTTGAGGGTTAGCATTGTTGAGCACACAATTTTGAAAGATTATGAATTGTCATTGAAGAAATCTTGAAAAAATTATGCTCAACCACTAAATCATCTTATAACATATAATCTATTGAGTAGTCATTATTATTCCAGATTTGTTATTAAGAGATTTTTGATAATGTTTTGAATACATAAAATTGTCACGTTATGATGTGTCCAAAATCATTAAAACTTTGTAAAATCCCCCTCAAACATCGACTCATTTTGAAAATAAAACAAATTGTAGAAGAATTGTCTTGTAAATCTTTATGAGAAATGAAGTGTTGAACACACAATTTTAAAAGATTTTGAATTGTCATTGAAAAAATCTTGAAAAATTATGTTCAACATTTTAAAAAACATCATGTTAGAAGACTTCTCTTATAACGCTAAGGATAAGTGCACTGAAACGTACACTCTCCTTTGTCGTTCGGGTCCGAGTTGCAATCTGAGAGCGATTACGAGTCATAAAGAAAAATAAAAATGACATGTTTTGAAAGCATTTGAATCTCTTGCTCGAACTTCATTTACACGCCCGTGTCGATGTTAATCAACATTTCTATGTACGTAAATGTTATCGATTCCAAGAGACATGTCGAGAAGATTCTTTTTGAAAATTTTGGATTTTTCTGATTTTGCATTTTTTTTTTAAATTTTAAATTTTGTATTTTGTTTTTATATGTTTTATGTTTTTTTCTTTGTCAAAAATATTTACAAGAATTAAAATAAAATAAAGGAAAATAAAAATCAAGAAGTAAGTAAACTTCGAATCTCCTGGGACGATTGTCTAGCAGATGTCTCTTGTATTAATGTTGTCCCATTTAACCTTGGTCTCCCAGATATCACATTTTCTTTTATCGACAACTTGATTCTTTCCTTCTTCAAATTGAAACAAGAACCTGCATTTAAATAAAGAGTTTGTTCCTCCTGGACATTGATGGATGTACCTGCACTTAAATATAGATTTTGTATGCATTCATGAAGATTAGTGATAACTGTATTGGAACCATGTGGGGGTTCACTGTCAACCGTGGTTGTGCTAGAGGTGAATATCTTTCCAGTAGGAACCCACCTAAGACTAACAATGTTAAAAATTATACATGTCTGTTTCCACCTAAGACAAGATCTAGGACTTGTTGTTTTCTCATGCACAACAGAAGTCTTTTTGATTGAAAACCTATGTCCTGTTGGGATCTGTCTTTCTTGTTTCTTGGTAACACTTATTTTCTTTACGGGTTTGTTTCTATTTGGTGTCTTGTGGGATGGAACCTTAGCACGCGAGTTGACCTCATTCAGGAATTTTGTTACACAAGCATCATGATTTGCATTAAAGACACATTTCTGACATTTAGAGCAAACAAAATGTTTGGAGTCAAAAAAATTGCTAGAATTCCTAGAGTGTTCTGCTATGGGTACAGTCTTTGTCATTACGCAACCACTCTTAGATGCAGGCCAATTCCTAGACTTTTGGTTATTGATCCTAGGTTTTAGTTTGCTATCATTAGTTGTGCTTTGTGATCTAGCAGAAGGCATCACACTAATTAAATTCCTACCGCTTTCTTGTGTCTTTTTCTTAGCTTCCTCTAGGTAGTGATTATGAACCATGTCATTGGACCTAAATCTTGGCATGTTCTTTAAACAATTCCTAGAGTTGCTAGATGCAATCACGTGATGAGGTTTTGAAGAGGCAGATTCTCTTTCCTTAGGCAAATAATGTGTAGTGACTGGTTTTGACAAATCTTTATTCATATCAATTTGGGAGGCAAACCGTGGTTTTGAAATTCTAGGTCGTTCAGACTTAAACGCAGTCAGTTTTCTAACAACTGATTGGTTTCTGTGTTGTTGTAAAACCGGTTTCCCCAAGATTGATTGGTTTGCAAACTTAGTATTCACACTATTTCCTGATAGTTTCCTTAACTTATTTTTTAATGCTGCAATTGCAAACCCTTTTTCCTAAAGTTGAGCTTTGAATTCATCATTTTTAGCAATCAAAGAAGTTGTCTGTTCTATAGTCTTAGTTCTCGTTACTTTGATAGAATCATACAGATCTTTGTAATGCTTTTTCCAAGTCTCATTTTCCTTAAGTAATTTAGCCACTTTATGTTCCAATTCGATGTTTATTGTTTCAATTACATGTATGTCATGTTTAACCTTGGCTTCATTACTTGTTACTTTCGAAAATTGACCGTGCTGCCCTTCTTTTAAAGCTTGATTTTGATACTTAAGTTCAAGATTAACACAATGTGCTTCCATTCTTAAAAAATCTTTTTGAAATTAAGCAACGGTCTTTTTAAGAAAAATATTTTCAGATTCGAGAGATTGATATGAGAGTTTAGTTTTCTAGTTATTATGTAATTTAGCAGGTAAAGGATGTGTGTCATGACATTGTTCAGCATTCTGGTCAACCTCTCCTTCATTATTGAATTCAGGTTGCTCAGTATGTTGTTGTCCTATAGCAGATACATTATATTCAGCAGTCATTTGTACCTCTGCCATTGGCTTTTCATCATATATGGGTTTGAAATCTGCATCATCATCATGTGCATCATTCCCTGATCTGCTGCTTGTATCCTGCTCTCCTGATTCTGTCCTACTGCTTTTTGTTTCAACTAAACTAGCATCCAATGCTTTACTCGTATCAACCTTTTCCTCTATTGTCTGCATTTGTCTTTCATTCACCCTGCTGTCATACTCTCTTTTATGAAGTGCTCTTTTATCTATCAACTTTTTAACATAAACCATGTGTTGGATTAGTGTATCACAGAATTCTGGAATCTCGAGTTGAGTGTATTCTAGAAAGCAATTGTGTGTCATTATAACATATTCATCATCCAAATAAATCCGTGACTTGATGAACGTCTGAAACTGTGTCTCGAGTACACTAAAAGAAGCCATGGATCCAATCTCTTAAAATTATTCGTTGTCAAATTGCTTTTCTAGTTGATCCATGTTAAGGAACATTGTGCCTGTGAAAGTCTCTAGATCTTGACCAAAGAGTATCATAAATGCGCGTTTGAATCCATACTCGGTGCGAGTTCCTTTTAAGTCGTTGTTTGAAAGAAGCTTGAGGTGTGAATGAAGTAGTCGAAAAGATACCATGCAACGTTCTTGTGCTTTGTCTTTTGAACTAGCATCCGATGCTTTAACTTCTTGAACTGTGCACTCTTAAATCTGCAACTTTTTGTCATCCAACCTTTTCTGAATTGTTTGTGCATGAATGCTTGTTTTGAACATATAATTCTCAATGAAATCAATGTTTTTGAGTATTGTTTCTTTGAAGAATTGAGGTTCCATGCCAGTATATGCGTGAAAGTCCTTTCTTGCATACGTACCATCTAAACTTGAAGGCTTTATTAGCACGGAGGTGAAAATTTTCTCAAATTGTGTCTTGAGCACTCTAAAGGCATTCGGCAGTTGAGACAATAGTAGGTTCTTGGTATGGTTTTTGATCAAGTGTACCCCAAGTTCGACAAAGAACGTTCTTATGAATGTGGTCACCTTCTTCACCAAAATACGACAAAATGTCATGTTCAAATTCACTTTTAAGTGATCCTTTGTACATGATCTTCTGTGTGAAATTAATTTAAGTGCACTAAGTAACGATTTAGGCAACTACCTTTCAAGATCTTTGCTCGTTTTAGCATTTGTTGCATGTCTTGTTCCTCTGAATCTGAACACGAAGATAAAGTATCTTTCGGTTGCATTTTACCGTGAATTGTGAAGTGAAAATGATTTATAGGATCTTAAGTTGGTAAAGTGATTTTTGTTGTGGATTGAATTCAATTAACGTTCACGGGATTTTACAAATCTATGATTTAAACCGAGAAAAAAATAATCTTTTATGGGATTTTACTAAATCAAGAAGAAACAGTGAAAGAATGATTAATTGTTGTGATTTGTTATGAGTGAAATCATTGTTGTAATTGAAGTACTTGAGCTTTTGTTATCGATTTATAAGCTAAAAGAAACGAACGGTTACGACACTTGCAACTTAAAATGATTAAGGGATGATTGAAACACAAACAAGGACTAACGGTGCAATTGAAATACAAGTTAAATGCTTAACGGTTGTTAATTAAGTTGTAAGGACTAACGGTGCAATAACTTTGTTGACAAATGACAAATTAAGCTAAAAGGTTATTTTAAACTAATTACCACAAATTATAAACTACAATACTGAATGGTGGATTGATCAAGATTGACTATACATTTAAAAATATATAATATATAAATATAAAATACTTATATAAATATATAAATATAAGGGGGTAATAATCAAAAAATCTCAATTGTAGTAATCCGGGAGTATGATTCCCAAGTAGTTTCCCCAACGAGGAATGCAATTGAAAGCCGAAAGTCGTTTTGATAACTATGCTTGAATGGAACAAGATTATGATTGGTTTTGTAAAACTACGAGAAAATTAAGGCAAAAACTTAAAAACACTTAAGGGAAGACAAATTTTAACTAAAAAACGCAAAACGGGAATCCTAAACGGGACCTAAAAACCCTAAATTATCAAAATTAAGTCCTAAATTGATCTTTTTGGTTTTTATAAGTCTTAATTGACTGAAAAGCTAGAACAAAGAAAACTAGATCAAAAACGAGGGAGATTTAAGCTTGAAAACACTAAAAACATGAACGGGATTCAATCCCGTTCCTTAAAAAACCAAATTTTGCAATTTAAACCCTACGAAAGCAAATCTAATTTTCCTAGGTTCTAAATGTTAAAATAAAATTTTCTAAAAAAGAGTTATATTTCGACTTTTTCCATTTTTATGATTTTTTTTAGCAACTACCTAGAATATTTTGACTTTTATTATTTCCTTAACCGTTAGGGATCATAGAACAAGATGCATTTCGATCCAAGAATGCCCTAAAAAAGATAAATTCATCATCCCTGACTTTTCACTAGCTCCAAACCAAGCTTAAAACGAAATCACCACTAAATATCAGTTAAAATGCTAACACTACTCATATTTGCAACTTGTGAACTTTTTACTCTCGACAATTATTATATCTTAGGTGAATGTGCTATTTTGAATTTCAACCATGGATCAACGTTTTGCAAAATTCTATGTTTCACGTTCCACCCGAGAATAATGATTTTGAATGCGAGATCATCCCATGTAGCGACTTTTGTCTTGGCACATCCCAACCTTGCGGCTAAGTGACCAGGATTTTGACACCCCACAGAGACTAGTATCGGGACTCACGGACCTTAGGTTTCCAAAACTCTCAGGTTTTCCATATATACATAGCTTATTTAAAAACTTAAAATGAAATAGTCAAAGTTCAAAAGCATATTTAAATTTAACAAAAAGATATCTATTTATTAATTCAAACTTAATATTAAACATAACATTTATGCACTTGTAACCCTCGACCTTTTAGAAGGCTGCAACATCGGTTATGAGCAGGCAAGATGCAGTAAACTTTTATCACACGTGAATGTTGTCTTTTCTTGATCATGAGGGTCGATGGGAATTTGAATGTAACCCGAGAAACCATCGAGAAAACAATAGTACTCGTTTCCCGCTAATCTTTCGAGCATTTGATCCATAAACGGTAGTGGAAAATGGTCCTTACGGGTGGCTTCATTTAACTTTCGGTTGTCAATGCATACACGTCATCCCGTAACCAATCGAGTCGGAATTAACTCATTTTCATCATTTTTAAAAATGGTAAAACCACCTTTTTTGGTACGCAATGTACGGGGCTTACCCAAGGACTATCCGAGATCGGGTAAATTAAGTCCGCGTCAGAAGTTTTTTCAACGCTTTTTTTTGATGACATCGTGGATCCTTTGGATTCACCCGTCTTTGGCGTTGAAAAAAAACCACCGGTTTTGTAGTCCTCTTCCATAAGAAATCTTATGAGTACAAAAATTCTGGGTTAATCCCTTGTGTCAGAGAGTTTTCTAACAGCGATGGCTCGCTTTGTGTACTTTCAAAACCTTTATGGAGAGCGGCTTTTTCCTCACACTCAAGTCTTTTAGCAATTATGACGGGAACTTGTTGTACCATTCAAAAATTGCGTATTCGAGATAAGGAGGTTAAGTCCTTGAGTTCGACCTCGGGAGTCATCAGTTGAAATTTATCAGTTTTTAGCTTCACAAACTTTGAGTTTCTTTTTCGAATTATCAGGTAAATAGTTTTCCTATGAGTGGGAGGGTCTAATGATGGATCATCATTGAGAAATGATTCAAGAAGAAGAATACCCCCTCCGGTCATAGTAAGAGTCATCAACTTCCGGTGAAGTTAGATCATCTTCAAGAGCGAGGAAAGCATCGACTTCCTCGAGGAAGAAAATCACTATACCCAAGGGAAAGTGAGGAGGGGGCGAAGAAGAGGTAGAAACGATCTGGTCATAGTAAGAGTGGGATTTCCACTCGGATTACATTGGGAGAAACCGGAACTTCAATCTAAACATCAAAATGTCATATTTACCCAAAATACATGTTTTGAATGCATGATGTACAATGTATTTAAAGCATGTTTTAGGTAAATATGAAATTATGATGTTTTACTTGGGTATATATGGAATTGACTCTTTAAAGTTTTTTCATATAAGCATCCCAAAAGAGTAAGACTGACTTTTCATAATCTTATTTGCTAGCTCTATTCATCTTTACAGTGAACTAGTTTTTGTAAGCATTGTATTGTATCAAAATAGTTATCAAAGTAAAAAAAAACTATTCTAAAAACTTGTACAGTTGAAAATGTTAATTGTAAGCTCACCAAACCACATGTGTTTATTGGCATTCACTATAACATTTTTGTTCACAAGTTCTATGTTACCTGTGAAGACAATTTAAAGTTTTTTCTGTCACTGACATTTACTAAGTAGGAAGAAATATGTGCATTTAAAGACTGTTTATGTTCCAAATATGATTGACAAAGCCAAAATAGTTTTTGTTTAAGATTTTAATTTTTCAAGTAAAATAACTTTTGCTTATCGTTTATCTGACATGTTTAAGCAATACATTGCAGAATGCAAGAGCAAAGATCAGTTGGAGTCATGGAACAGATTCTTAGGAGGTTTGGTTAGAACAATGAGAAGACTTCTTTTCCGTGTCATAGCAGTCGGTCCAATTCCAATCCCACAACAGATTGCATTCATCATGGATGAAAACTGAAGGTTCGCGAAGAAATGGCAGCTTGAAGAGGGTGCAGGCCACAAAGCCGGTTTTCTAGCACTCATGGCAGTCCTAAAATATTGTTACGAGATAAGAGTCAAGTATGTTACAGTTTATGCATTCAGCATTGATAATTTCAGCAGAATCCCGGATCAAGTCCAATACCTAATGGAGTTGATGCATGAAAGATCGAAGTTTTCATGAATGAAGTTGACATTGTTAACAACTATGGTGTTCGGGTGGTGTTTGTTGGTGATCTTGACAGATTATATGAGCCAGTTAGGATAGCTGCTCAGCAGGCAATGGCAGTCACTGCTCATAACACCAAGACATATCTCTTGATATTGTTGGGATGTGAGAGTCGGATACACGGACACGGGAACGGATAGAGTGCACAAGAGCCGGAAGTTTCTAGCAAAAGGTCATCAAAAGTCAACCCTTGGTCAACCATTGGTCAACTCACAAAAGACAAAATCCTCAAAATACCCAAAATGCCCTTATTGTTAACTCATTTTCATCAAAAGTCCCTAAATCCTAACACCGTTATCTCCTTTTTATTAAAGAGATAACGGTCATTATCTCTTATAATTATAAAACCATTTAACCAAACCTGTGGCCCAATTCCTTATACTCTGGCCCAAGTCAACAACCCAAACCCCTGGGTCAAACTAAGCTATAAAAAGGAAAGAAAAGGCGCGGGAAATTCAGTTTTACTGTTCATCGTCGTTCTCGTTTTACCCTGCTTCAAAAACAAAGGGTAAATCCCAATTGACTACGTGGAACAAAGATTCGAGTAATAAGCCACAACTCAGCAAAGAAACGTCACCTCGAGAGCTTCTATTGGTCCATTTACACAAAGGGAATGACACGGTGGATTCAAACAAACACACCAAATGATGGGAAATTTACACTAAATCCAGTGTAATAAAAGCACAAAGCCTCTGACACAAGGAATGCCACGCTGGCAATCCGTGTGCACACTTATTGATCAAACGACCTAGAATGAGGATCCAATGATTGCAAGAAATGGACGTATGAGATTAAAAGATCAAGAGGAGCGTTTGAGACCTGGAAGCTTCTTCTCAAGCCTATAAATAAAGGGGCACCCTCACTCACAAAGGGGATCTTATCTTTATCTTTTTAGTAGTAATTTTTAGCAGCTTAGTGTAGCTTTTAAATTTAGCAAATGTAATTTTCAATTTAATGTTTTCAGTCATTGTAATCTCCTTTTCAAGTTGTAATCAGTTTTCTATTAATAAAAGTTAAAGTTTACTCATAATTCAATTGTCCTTTCATAATTTACCTTTATGCAAAATGTTTAAATAAGCTCTCTTTTGTTCACTTAAGCTCAATAAGCTCTTAAATCTACTCATAAGCTAGATGTTTACTCAGTAAAGCCATCAAAGCTTTACTGAGCTTTCCTTAAACAAATTCACCCCCTAAATTTACCTAGGCTTTGAATAAGAATGATAAGCCAATTGTGGATGGGCTTATGGACTTACTGGCTTGTTTATAACAAGCCAGAGCTTGTTGATTAGCTCTTAGAGCCTTATTATCCCTGTTTTGTGCAAAGGGATTAAGGTACATCTCATTTCTCTCTTTTAAGCTTACTTTATATGCTTATTGTTTGTCAGCTTATTCTACTGCTTAATATTAGCTTATTACTCATGTTATTAGTTTAATGTTGCTTATCACTATTGTTTAATGATTATTGTATTTAGTTTGTAGTTTAAATTTCATTTTAATAGCTTTTGATATAAAACAGTTGAAAAAACTGTTTTTAAAGGGGTGTTTGGTTTAACCTGTTTATTGGGTAAAAATGGGTCAAAACTAACTTTATGCTATTGAGTCAGTTTAGACCAGTTAAAAGTAGTCATAAAAGTCATTTTGTTTAAGTTTTTAAGTGTTAAATTTCAAAATCTAGGTTTTAAGAATTCATTGTTTGAATCTGTTAAGTTGTAGCTTATTTTAGTTGCTTATTAGATTGTGTTTTAGCTTATTGTGTTTTTGAGTTGTTTTTGTGTTCATAAATGTGTTAAAAAGGTTTGAAACAAAGCTCTAAAACCTGCAAGTTTGTTTTGAGTTTGTGCCATTCCTGTCAATAAAAAGAAAGAGCTAAGTATTGAAAATGCTTTTTCAAATGCTTATTATGGCTTATTGTGAATTTCAAAATGCTTTTTGATTATTGATTATTGTTCTTTGAGGTCCAAATTGAATATGTTTGAAGGTTAAAAGTTCATAAGGTTCTATTCGTGTGCTTATTTTTAAGCTCAAAGGTGGTATTTGGTTAAAATTGAAAAAAGTGTTCTAAGTATTAAAAAATGAACAACAGCTTTTTCTTTAAGCTTTTTAAGGGCTTATTTGTGTTTCAAACTCTCTTTTGATTGCTGATAATTATAGCTTATTGTTAGAGCTTTTTAGGGGTATAAGCTGTTTAGCCATAAGGATCTGTTTAAGAGCTTATTTTTAAGCTCAATAGTGCCCCCTTGCTGTTTTCATTGACAGTTTTGGTCAAAAGACCAATTGCTTATTTTAGCTTATCTGCTTATTTTCTTTTGCTTATTTAGGTTTAATATTGCTTAATAGTTTAGTTTAAGCCCATTTTAGCTTATTCCTCTTAGGTTAGAGCTTATTGTAGCTTATTTGCATCTTAGAAGTAAAATTCTTAAGTTTTATAGCTTTTAAGTAATCTGTCTATTTTAGCTTATTGTAGCTTAAGCTCTTTGCTTATTTTTGTTTGTTCATGCTTATTAGGACTAGCCTATAAGTTGTTATAAGCCATTTGCTTTGCCTTAGCTTATTTAAGTTAGAAAATAGCCTAGCAGTCTTAAGTTGAACTAGCAGTATTAACTTAAAAGTTAGTACTGCTGAATTCATAAGCTCATTCTAGGCTTGTTGGGTTGCTTATTTTGTTCTTTGTTGCTTATTTAGTGTAGCTTATTATCTAATTTAGCTTATTTTTCTTTTTGGTTTGCTTATTTGAGCTTTAAAATGCCAACAGTTAGCATTTAGGTGGTTTAGTGTAGTTTGGGCTTATTCTGTCTTTCTTAGCTTATTTGTGAGCTTATTCGTTGTTTATAAAAAAGGTGTCTTTGTAAAAAGTGCTTATTTTTAAGTGTTCTCAAAAGTTGTAATAAAAAATGGCAAAAATAAAAACACTTGGGATAGTGGGAAACCCCGGGTGAGCAAGACTCGAACCCAGGACCTCTACCACCATCAACCAAGCGTTTTACCCAACACACTCAACCATTGTGCTACATTAGCTCATCCGTCATTCCTTGCACTTATTATTCTTTTATTACCTTTCTACCCCCATTAAGCTTATAAGCATGTTTTGGCTTATTTCACAGCTTATTCGATAAGCTGTTTTCACGAGCTTATTTTTCTTAGATTCTACACTATTCAAGCTACTTTTCATAATTTTTTCAGAATTTTTATAAAACGTTTAGTATTTTTTATATTTAATTTTCTTTAAAATTGTTTTTAATTCATAAAAAATTATAAAAAATCAAAAAAATATAATTCTTTTTTAGAAAATTTTCTTTTAACATTTAGAACCTAGGAAAACTATGTTTGCTTTCGTAGGGTTAAAATTGCAAAATTTCGATTTTTAAAGAACGGGATTGATTCCCGTTCATATTTTTAGTGATTTTTAGCTTAAAACTCTTTCGTTTTTTGTCTAGTTTTCTTTGCCTTAGCTTTTTAGTCAATTAAATCTTATAAAAAACAAAAAAGATCGTTGTAGAGATTTCCAATTTGCGTTTTTAGCTAAAATTTGCCTTCCCTTAAGTGTTTTTAAGTTTTTGCCTTTTTTTCTCGTAGTTTTAGAAAACCAATATCAATCTTATCCCATTCAAGCATCGATTCTCAAAATGACTTTTGACTTTCAATTGCATTCCTCGTTGGGGATAACGACCCGGGAATCATACTCCCGGATTACTATAATTGTGAGATTTTTTTATTCCTACCCTTTTATTTTTATATATTATATAAGTATTTTATATTTATATATTATATATTTTAAAAGGTGTAGATCAATCATCATCAGTTTTTTTTGACGCCGCTGCCGGGGAGGATTGTCTACGATTGTTGAAGCCGTTTAAAAATTTGTGTTTGAAGATCCTTCCGAGTGAAGTTATTTTGTTTATTTTCATATAAAAAAAATATACAAAAAGATTTTTCTTTTCTTTTATTAGTATATATAATATAAAAAATCAAAAATTTAAAAACATTGTCCATAAAAAAGAAATAAAATAAAAAATTCACCAAGTTGGTAAAAGAACACCAACAAATAATACTTTCAATTGAAGTATTATCCATCAATAAGTTCCCGAACCAAAGATCAAAAACTTACATTTTGTGTCTCTTGCGACGTACGGCTCACCTTTTAAAGTTAAACAAACTCCTTTGTGCGTTTTTCTTTTGAAGAGTTACCGAGAAGCGAGTTGATTATTAGGTTTAAGTGTCTTATCTCATTGTCCGTATTTAAAATTTATTGTGAATACATTGTTGAAAAACCAAAAAAAAAAAACTTACTTTTAGTGATATCCCACTAAAGTATCCAAAGTTGAATAAAAATTCTCAACGAAAGAAGTTTCGTGCCTACCATAGTAAGCGTTTGGTGTAAAAATAAAATAAATAAATAAATAAATAAAAGAGAGAAAAAAGTTCAAAGTATAAGGCTTAAGTTTGGCACATGGAACCGATACATGTTATTCACCCTCATCATTATCACATTTTGCCTCTTTGAGATATTGTCTAGGTTCTCACGCCGCAACGGCCATGTTTATGTGTCTTGTACTAGCCTATGGTAGATATTTAGATTATGTATGTGCAATTGAGTGACTTAACAAAATATAAACCCAAAACGAGTGGCTTGAGTGAATATAAATCAAACACATTCCTTATGTGCGGTGCCCTGTTATATGTCCATGCCTGAAAAGTTATTAAAATCAGTAAGAACTTGTTAAATCCAAATTTTCTCCACGTCGCGATAAATGATCTTGTTTTCCCGCTTTAATTGCCTGAGGGCAAGCAATAGCTAAGTGTGGAGGTGTCACACCCCGTTAGTGGCGGAAACATAAGATGCGACGATACTATTTATTGCACTAGATACAAGATCATACACTTTACAAATTACAAAGAAATGAAACTTGGGTTTACATAAATTTTACAAGTTAAGATTTAACAATAAAATTAACAAAAACCCATCTTGACACAGTCCCCTTGGGTTACATATTTTCTCTTCCAACATCATTCATATACCTTTAACTGACACACCAGAAAATAATACTCGAAAACGTCAACAACAATGCTGGTGAGCTCGTAGGTTTGACCTTAAACCCAAAAGTTGTGCCAATAACTCAAAATAGTGGACAAAAGTCCAATATGATAGTGAACATATGAGAATCACCCATGACTTAGCATCCTCGCTAATCATGTAAACTCGACCTAGCTTAGCCGCTAGTCGTACCATGCCCTAGCATCACCGCTAGTCAGGTAGCAAATATGTCACTTACGCTCCTAAAGGGCCTACCAGCTGGAGTACTATATTAGGGCAGAACCCAAAACACTTGCATGCCAAACACAGTACATGCAAGTAAAACCAAAACCCTTGCTGTGCCAAACACATTACATACAAGTAAAATTACATCACATATATTCACCTTGCAATCATAAGCACATAATTGTCCCAAAAACAAAACCACCTTTCGCACAGTCAAATTTCAAAACAGTTCAAAACACATTTGAGTATCATTTTCCCCCAATGGAAAAACAGTAGAAAAATAAGGCTACGGGAACTCATCTCAATAACAAATAATGCAACTGCACAAATCTCAAACTCAAAGCACAAATAATCTCAACACAAGCGCACAGCAGTACCCGACCACGACCTAATCATTTACGACACTTTATTAATGTTTGTACAAAGTTGTCTTATTGTATAAGTATTCGTATTTACTCACACCAAGGAATTCTGTTACAAAAACCTCTTTTCTTATCACAAAACCTTTACTCTTTATCTCAAAACCGTTATCTCATAACAAAACCGTTATCTTTTACCAAAACCGTTGTCTCATAACAAAACCGTTATCCTTTACCAAAACCTTTATCTCATAACAAAACCGTTATCTTTTACCAAAATCGTTATCTTTTACCAAAATCGTTATCTCATAACAAAACCGTTATCTTTTACCAAAACCGTTATCTCATAACAAAACCGTTATATTTTACCAAAACCTTTATCTTTTAACAAAACCGTTATCTCTTACCAAAACCGTTATCTCATAACAAAACTGTTATCTTTTACCAAAACCGTTATCTTAAAACAAAACTTTTATCTTTTACCAAAACCGTTATCTCATAACAAAACCGTTATCTTTTACCAAAATCGTTATCTCATAACAAAACTGTTATCTTTTACCAAAACCGTTATCTCATAACAAAATTGTTATATTTTACCAAAACCGTTATCTCATAACAAAACTGTTATCTTTTACCAAAATCGTTATCTCATATTATTGTTGTGTGGTAAATTACTCAAAACGACTCAAAACACTTGGGCTAAGTGTGACATCAACATCATTTAATCCAAAACATCGATCTCTATTGAAATGGGATAAACGATCACACAATCCGAGAAAAACTGACCAGAAATAAGTGGGAGTTCGAAGATCAAAAATAAACGGATAAACATCTTCGCAACGTTAAAGTATACATATACTTAAATATATTTATAATAATAAAATAATAATATTTTATTATTTTCATCTCTTTATCGGCTAAAAAGGATAATCATAAAACCTTGTCATTTTAACATAACCACGCTTGATCGTTAAATCTCGACACTTAAAGTTTATCAAAATTCACGTTTCGTCCTTTAACCGAATCGACACAAAATAAGTTTTCACAATATTTTTCTAAGTGTGATATTTTTTACAAAATTTCGGCATGACCCGTTCATTTATACAACAATTTCCAAGATTTTAAAATCTCAATTCTAACACCTCTTTCCTAAATTCTCAAGTCCAAATACTTTTCCCAATTCTCATCAATCTTCCGACTAAATGCCAAAT
>BQNB010044926.1:4752-44597 GCA_026074375.1 Tanacetum coccineum
AAAATTCATGAGGTTATCAAAAAGGAAGTTATCAAACTCCTTGATGCCGGATTGATTTACCCTATCTCTGATAGTCCGTGGGTGAACCCCGTTCATTGTGTGCCCAAAAAGGGAGGTATGACCGTTGTAACAAATGCAAATAATGAGTTGATTCCTACAAGGCTACTCACCGGATAGCGTGTTTGTATTGATTACCGGAAGCTTAATGATGCTACTCGTAAAGACCATTTCCCATTGCCTTTTATGGACCAGATTCTTGAACGTTTAGCAGGAAACAAATACTATTGCTTTTAGATAGATTTTCTGGATACTTTCAGATTCCTATTGACACGCAAGACCAAGAGAAGACCACCTTCACTTGCCCTTATGGGACGTTTGCCTACCGACGTATGCCTTTCGGTTTATGTAATGCTCCCGGCACGTTCCAAAGGTGCATGGTGGCTATTTTCCACGACATGATCGAGGAAACAATGAAGGTCTTCATGGACGATTTCTCGGTCTTCGGGGATTCTTTCTCTTCTTGCCTCTCTTATTTAGACAAAATGCTTAAACGATGCGAAGACACCAACTTAGTTTTAAATTGTCATCCCACTTCCGTCAAAGGTGTTTAAAGTTTTTTAGGTCACGACGGGTTTTATCGTCGATTTATTCAAGATTTTTCTAAAATCGCCCAGCCGATGACCCATCTTTTAGAAAAAGACACCCCGTTCATCTTCTCGAAAGAATGTATTGAAGCATTTGAAACTCTTAAGAAGAAATTAACAGAAGCTCCGATTTTAGTTACCCTCGATTGGGACCTACCATTTGAAATTATGTGTGATGCTAGCGATTTTGCGGTAGGTGCAGTCCTGGGGCAACGTAAGACTAAACATTTTTAGCCTATACAGTATGCGAGCAAGACTATGACCGATACTCAAGCTCATTAAACTACTACAGAGAAAGAATTATTAGCCGTGGAGTATACTTTTAAGAAATTCCAGTCCTATTTAGTCTTGTCAAAAACCATAGTGTATACGGACCACTCGGCTCTTAAATATCTTCTTGCTAAGCAACCATGACGGATGCATCAAGCACATTACACTACTACGGAAAAAGAGTTATTAGCCGTGGTGTATGCTTTCGAGAAATTCTGGCCTTACTTAGTCTTATCAAAGACCATAGTGTATAAGGACCACTCGGCTCTCAAGTATCTTCTTACTAAGCAAGATGCTAAGCCAAGATTGCTCCGATGGATTCTCCTACTCCAAGAATTTGATGTCATTATTCATAATAAAAAAGGAGCGGAGAATCTTGCGGCCTACCATTTATCAAGATTAGAAAATCCTCATCAAGGTGATCTCGAGAAAAAGGAAATTACCGAAAAATTTCCTCTCAAGACCCTCAGAATGATATATTTTCATGGTGATTCTCAACCCATGGTTTGCCGACATTGCGCATTACCATGGGCGTGAATTATATAGTAAAAAGGTAATGATCGTCCCCAACAAAGAAAAATTTCCCTTTACGGATAAATCATTATTTTTGGGATGACCCCTATTTGTTTCAAATTTGTAAATATTAAATGATTAGACGTTGTGTTTACAGTCAAGAAGCCGTTGATATCCTCACGGCTTGCCATAATGGACCCACCGAGGGACATCATGGTGCGAACTACACGTCTCTACACCGCTAAAAAAAGTCTTGATTCCGGTTTCTACTTGGCTGACAATTTATCGCGATGCCCATGACATGGTGAAGTCATGTGACTCATGTCAACGTCAAGGAAAAATCCCGCAAAAAGACGAAATGCCTTAAAATGCAATTCAAGTATGCGAGATTTTTGACGTGTAGGGCATCGCCTTTATTGGGACCATTCTGTCTTCTCGAGGGAACAAGTAGCACTTCAACGTCGCCTGGTTGACTACTTGTCTAAATGGGTTAAAGTGAAAGCGTCCCCACCAAATGAAGCTCCTCAGAATGCTCGGTTGTCGCGTAAAATTACTTGCAATATCTTTTTACCGATTTGAACTCCTCGTGCTATAATTTAGTGATCGCGTTACTACAAAATTTTGCAATGACTAATTTGCAAAGGTCATGCTTAAGTATGGAGTTACCCACTGTCTTTCTACCGTGTATCATACACAAACGAGTGGACAAGTAGAGGTTTTAAATCGTGGTTTGAAACGTTAATTATCAATGGCATATATTCATATGCATATAAGTTAGTGTAAGTAATTAGTTAAATGAAAGACATATTGATTATATATGATCACAATTACTAGTGATGAATCAGAATCGTCAGATCTTTAAACGTTAAAATGGGTTTCAATTTGACATAATAGGAGCTTACATAATAATCATATAAGGTCGCTAAATGTCTATCGTACAGGTTAAAATCGATGGAACAGTTTACATAAAAGAGAAAATAAACGATTATAAAATAAGTCGGGTTCTTCGATCTCTTCGTAAACACAAGCATGTGCATGATAAATTTACATGTCTGGTCTTCACTATTTTAAATTAGAGTCCTTTACATTGTTCCCAGGATATTAGAATTTATACTTAGTCATAATAGTAATTTAGTTAATATGTCAAATACATAGAGAAACAATGTCTATTATGGTTCTTGGTTGTTGTAACGTCAACCCACAATAAGAAGGATTGTTTTTTGCATGTTTAACTAGATTTATATTTACAGGTTTAAAAGTTACTAGGAAATGCTTCATTAAAAATTAATATACTTATTTAGTAGTAAATCATCAGATGATACTAACACTGATATAACAAACAAACATTAGCAAATAAAATTGAAAGGGTGTCTTAAGCATGAATGGATCGGTAAGCAAAATTAAAACGTGTAACGAAACGACTCAATATGAAGTTTTTTGAGAAATATAGGGATTTGAAGTATGAATGAACATTATGAATGGACTAAGTAATCCGACTAAAAAGAAATAATTAGTTCAATCGTTATTAAAGTAGTTGTCGGGTATTTTAAGTAATCATTTGACGAGGATATTATTTGTGCATATGTTTAGCGACAAGATTAGCTAAGTTACGGAAATATCTAACTCTCTCTTAAGCATTATTTGTTAGGACGGTATTCTACCTATCTCATATGTTTGATCTTGTAAGTAATAGCCTACACATATAATATGCTGTCAATTATTGTATCAGTAGGGTAGCGGTCATTCGTTAAGTTCTTTGCATATTTTTCGTCTTGCAATTCTTATCAGTACAGATATTCTTCCTTCTCTTAAGATTCCTTATGACTTTTGATCCGTATCGATTTTGCACCTTTTCAAGCATATATTCGTAGTCTATTAATTTGATATCGTCATCCGCTACACTATTTAATAATTACATTAAATAAAAAGCCAAAGCTGGTGTCGTCGTTTTGACACATTCTTCATTTGACATTGCCAGTATATGAACTTATTCGTTTCGTTTCGACATGACATTTTGTTGACATATTATGTTCGTTTCGATATGCTATATGAACCCTTTGTTCATTCCGATGCCTGAGCTAACTAGCCATGGAGGTACCATGGCCGCGTCATTGAGGCACCAATGGCGTGACACTATCTGTGGCAGTGTGTTTAATCTACGGCGTTCCCTTTTTGTATTGTGTGCTCTATTATGCACATGGCCATATATGATTTGATTTGTAGGGAGCGTATTGATGCATCCTAGGTACATCGTTTAGTTTTGTTTTGGTGAATGGATCAGTGTGGTGCCAACAACAGGACACCCATTTCACATTTTGTAGGGTACATTTGGATTCTGCAACTCCCATGTACAATTTGATAATGATATGTTACTATGTCAGTTGGATTATTTGTCTGAAGCAAGTGCATGCATTGGGACTTTTGTTTTGAGCTCATGGGGCATTTCTATCTGTTTCGTTTGGCTATCTGTTTTGTTTGGCTATCTGTTTTGTTTGGCTTTCTTTTTTGTTTGGCTATCTGTTTCGTTTGGCTATTTGTTTCGTTTGGCTATCTAATTCGTTTGGCTATCTGTTTCGCTTGGCTATCTGTTTCGCTTGGCTATCTATTTTGTTTGGTTACCTATTTCGTTTGGCCACCTATTTTGGTTGGATACTTATTTCATTATGCTCTTATGATATTAGATCTTTGTTACCCAGGTTATGGTGATTCTATTTTGTTTACTTATGCATACTTGATCTATATGTATTTTTTATAGATCTAAATCACGGTGAGGCTTTTAGCTCAGTCCAGCATTTCATTTCCTCGGGCAGGTTAACCAAGGGAGTGAAGTTAGATACGAAGTAAAGAGTCCATATATCTCATATCGTACTATTTTGATGACCTAGCATACCAATCTACACTATAATGTTTGATTAGAAAATTAGATTTGGGATGCTGTTGCCATCTTAGAAGACCTTTTATGTATTGATTTTGTATTGCCTCTAGTAACTACTGGTGTGATTTTGCCAACCATTTTTAGTAAAGTCTTCCGCTTGCATATATTTTGGTTCCGTAAATATGACATTCGGGCCTGTTTTAGGGCGGGGTGTTACAATTATGGTATCAGAGCCAGGTTCCGACCTGTAGTATCTAAGTTATAACCTGTGAGGATTGACTCTAGGTTTTGACACATTAGTATATAAGTTATGATCTCTAAGGATTTGCACTAGCTTTCGTATGGAAAAGATAATAAAATAAACCTAAGTTATGACTGGTGATGATTGGGTAGACTATATGTTAGGAAATTCATTTTAGTATCTTTGCTTTGCCTCATTTTGACTCAGGTTCATGCTTTTAGTTGAGTCTCTTACAAGTTCATTTCTTTTCGTACACTAAGAAATACGTCAGAATGCGCAGCAAAGCGTAGTGATCACCTACGGTTAAATTACCTTGAAATCATGTTGTATTAGTTTTCTTATAAATATTAAGTCTTTTCTATGTATTGGGATATCTTTGATTTTGATAATAAAAGCTTTTGCTTTATTTTTGGCCGTTTTTGCTAATATTCTCTTAATAATCGGTATTCGTTTAAATCAACGGTTGTTGGAGTTTGCCTGATTATCGGTAATACTTGAATCAACAGATATTTGGAAAGATTATTCTGGTATCATTCGAATCAACAGATCCAATTATGTTTTCTGGTATTCATTGGAATCAACAGATTCAATTTGTTATCTCGTTTTTTTTCACTACATTTGTTATTGCATAGGCCGACTAACTTTCCACGAACGTATAATATGATGTTTTGTTAATCGTTAGTAAAGTACTATAGATCGTCGTGATGAAGATTTGTAGATCGTCATCTAAGACTGTTGTGCACATTCAACAAAAGCAACGTGAATCATAGCTAGAGGGCTTCCTAATTTGCCTCGTCTAAAGAATTAGTTTGAAGATAATCTTTTTTCAAGTTATTCGTCGTTTCAGTGGTCAAGCTCATTTTTCATCTCTAAGCACATTAAAATTTTCATGAGTGTAACAAAACTTAATACCCTTAACAAAAGTATTAAAAGAAACTAATACCAATAACAAGTTACATGCATACCTTTTGAGACGTCGTGGTGTACGTGTCAGTAGCATGAAGAGTAACTACGCAGATAATCAACACCTATTGAAGTTTATGTGCTCTTAATTTGAGACAATTGTTGGAGATGAAGTGGGTGCGTCCTGGAGAAAGGAATTTCCATCGTCTTGTAAGTTCTTGCTTAAATTTCGCGGTCGAATTTTTTTTGGAGGATAGATTTATAATAGCCAATAAAATTTAAATATTTTAGTAATATATAAGTACCCGTTTAAATAAATAAAAAATGAGTCATAACGGAATGGTCACATCTTTTGCAAGTTTGTACGTAATTTTTTTTATGATTGATCTAAATTTCGAGGACGAATTTTTTTTAAAGGTGGTAGAATTATAATACCCCTAAAATGATTGTAATTATGTACAAATAAATTTACATCGAAGATAATAAACTCAATTAATACACTTTTATAACCTCTTACGTTTGAATGACCATAATAACCATTTATAACTTACGTTTTTGATGGCATTGAAAGCAAAGTCTACTTAATATAATAAACATATTGTAAAGAAAGTATTAACGTACCCCCCCCCCCCCTTTAAACAAAAAAAAAGGTGGGGCGTTTTTGTATTGATACCATATAAATGAAAGATATCCACATAGTCAAAAGCAAGACTCAGTCACTAATATCTTCTCCAAATCCCGTACTTTTCGAAATATTAGTTTTCTTTACATACCTAATTATATAAAGTATCATACTCATATTATATACTATAATCACAAAAAAACATTGAATAATGGAATTTTATAAAGAGAGAGATGAAATAGTTTGAATTCAGTAAGTGGGCAAATGGAATTACGTCATACACGTTGCTTTTTAAACCGGAAATTCGCATCCATAATTGGCTTTATTATATTCGACTCCATGCCGTGGCTCTTCACAAATAGAAAGAACTCATTGATAACCAACAATATAAATCCCATTATCATAGAAACTTTTGCAATAGCAAATTTTGTATATCATGGCATAACAAGTCATCAATTCTAAAAACCAAAAATACCAAAGCAAACTACGAGTAATCGTCAGAAGGATTTGCTAGAAAGTCAAAAGTGATAGAATTAAGCTAAGTACTCTAGGTTCAAAAAAACGTGGTTGTTCGGGGTTTGGAGTCTTGTTCCGATTCATGTTTAGGTGAGTTTTTGCTTCATTCGTTTGAGGTTTCCAGTTAGAGCGTAATGTGTTTATGTGTATGATTTTTGGTTTTGGTTTTCTTTATTTTTCTTGATCTATCCTATTTGACTAGGATGAAAAGCTCAAATTCACATTCCAATCTGAGAGGTAGACATTCCATGTTTTACATTAATTATCAATGGCATATATGCATATACATATAAGTTAGTGTAAGTAATTAGTTAAATGAAAGACATAGTTGATATAATATTATCACAATACTAGTGATGAATCAGAATCTCAACCTTAAACAATTTATTGGGTTTACTGACATAATAAGGAGGCTATTCCCATAATAATCAAATAACGTCCGCTAATGTCTATCGTACAGGTTAAAATCGATGGATCAGTTTACATAAAAGAGAAAATAAACGATTATAAAATAAGTCGGGTTCTTCGATCTCTTCGTAAACACAAGCATGTGCATGATAAATTTGCATGTCTAGTCTTCACTGTTTTAAATTAGAGTCCTTTACATTGTTCCTGGGATATTAGAATTTATACTTAGTCATAATAGTAATTTAGTTAATATGTCAAATACTTATGAAACATGTCTTTTGGTTCTTGGTTTTATACGTCAACCAACAATAAGAATGTTGTTTTTGCATGGTTTAAACTAGATTTATATTTACAGGTTTAAAAGTTACTAGGAAATGCCTTCACTAAAAATTAATTTACATGTTAGTAGTAAATAAGATGATACTAACACTGATATAACAAACAAACATTAGCAAATAAAATTAAAAGGGTGTCTAAGTATGATGGATTGAGCAAAATAAACGTGGACGAAACGTAACTCAGTATGCGTTTTTGAGAATAATATTTGAAGTATTGAATGAACTATTATGGAATGACTGAGTAATGCGACTAAAAGAATAATTAGTTCAATCCGTTTTAAATAGGTAGTTCGGGTATTTTTATGAGTAGAAGTCATTTGACTAGGCTATTAGTTTTAGGCTTTGTTTAATCGTCAAGATTAGCTAAGGTACGGATATATCTACTCTCTCATTAAGCATTATTTGTTAGTACGGATATTCTACCTATCTCATTTGTCGATATTGATAAGTAATGCTAATTTATATGTGATTCTTTGGTCATTGGTACGATTTGTTAGTTCTTGCATTTTTGTTTGCTTTCTTATCAGTACAGATATTCTTTCCTTTCTCTTAAGGATTCTTATGACATTTGATCCGTATCGATTTGCACCTTTTCAAGCATTATATTCGTTGCCTTATTTAATTCGATATTCATTCGCTACCCTATTTGATAATTCCATTAAACTCATTCGACACATTCTTTATTTGACATGCCCAGTATATGAACTTATTCGTTTCGTTTCGACATGACATTTTGTTGACATATTATGTTCGTTTCGATATGCTATATGAACCCTTTGTTCATTTATCCGATGCTGAGCTAACTAGCCATGGAGGTACCCATACCGCGTCATTGAGGCACAAATGGCGTGACACAATTTGTAGCGGAGTGATCCATTTCACGCGTTTCCCTTTCATTTTGTTGTGCACAAATTATGAGCACTTGGCCATATATGATTTGATTTGTAGGGAGCGTATGGATGCATCCTAGGTACTTCGTTTAGTTTCGTTTTTGGTGGAATGGATTAGTGTGAGCCAACAACCCCGATATCACATTTTGTATGTACATCCTGAGTCTGCCAGCCCATGTACAATTTGATATGATATGATAATGTTTTACTATGTATTTGGATTATTTAGTCCTAAGCATGTGGCATGCTTTGGACTTTTGTTTTGAGCTCGTGGGGCATTTCTATCTATTTCTGGTTTAGCTATTTGTTTCGTTTGGCTACTCGTTTATCGTTTTGGCTATTGTTTTCGTTTATGGCTAATCTGTTTTTTTCTGGCTTAGATGTTTTGGTTTGGCTATCTATTCTCATTTGGCTATCTGTTTCAATGGGCTAAACTAATTTCATTTTGGGCTATCTGTTTCGGCTTGGCTAACTGTTTCGCTGTTGGCTATCTATTTTGTTTGGTTTACCTATTTTGTTTGACCACGCTATTTCTCGGTTTTGATACTTATATTTCCATTAAGCTCTTATGATATTAGATCTTTGTTACCCAGGTTATGGTGATTCCTTTTCGTTTACTTATGCATACTTGATCTATATGTTTTGTTTATATCTGTTCACTGAGCTTTTTAGCTCAGCCGCATTTCTTTTCCTCGCGGCAGGTAACCAGGGGAAGTTGGAATAATAGTGAAGAGTGTATAGGAGCTCATATCGGACTATTTTGATGGATTAGCATACCACATCTACACTACATTTTTAAGAATATTGGATTTTGATCTGTTGCCGATCTTATAAACCTTTATGTATAAGGATTTTGTATGCCCAAGAAAACTACTAGGTGTAATTTTGCCAACCATTTTTAGTAAAGGCTTTCGCTTGCATATGTTTTGGTTCCGTAAATGTGACATTCGGGCCCGTTTCGGGGCGGGGTGTTACAATTATGGTATCAAAGACAGGTTCCGACATGTTGTATCTAAGTTATAACCTGTGAGGATTGACTTTAGGGTTTGACACATTAGTATATAAGTTATGATCTCTAAGGATTTACGCTAGCTTTCGTATGGAAAAGATAATAAAATTAACCTAAGTTATGACTGGTGATGATTGGGTAGACTATATGTTAGGACATTCATTTTAGTATCTTTGCTTTGCCTTATTTTGACTCTGGTTCATGCTTTTAGTTGAGTCTCTTACAAGTTCAATTCTTTTGGTACACTAAGAAATACGCCAGAATGCGCAGCAAAGCGTAGTGATCACCTACGGTTAAATTACCTTGAAATCATGTTGTATTAGTTTTCTTATAAATATTAAGTCTTTTCTATGTATTGGGATATCTTTGATTTTGATAATAAAAGCTTTTGCTTTATTTTTGTCCGTTTTTGCTGATATTCTCTTAATAATCGGTATTCGTTTGAATCAACGGTTGTTGGAGTTTGTCTAATTATCGGTATTCTTTAAATCAACGATAGTTGGAAGATTGTTTCTGGTATTCATTGGAATCAACGATTCAATTTGTTTTCTGGTATTCATTGGAATCAACAGATTCAATTTGTTTCTGGAATTTATTGGAATTAACAAATTCAATTTGTTATCTCGTTTTTTTTCACTACATCAGTTATTGCATAGGCCGACTAACTTTCCGCGAACGTATAATATGATGTTTTGTTAATCCTTAGTAAAGTACTATAGATCGTCGTGATGGAGATTTGTAGATCGTCATCTAAGAGTGTTGTGCACATTCAACAAAAGCAACGTGAATCGTAGCTGGACGACTTCCTAATTTGCCTCGTCTAAAGAAATAGTTTGAAGATAATCTTGTTTCAAAGTTGTTCGTCGTTTCAGTGGTCAAGCTCATTTTTCATCTCTAAGCACATTAAAATTTTCATGAGTGTAACAAAACTTAATACCCTTAACAAAAGTATTAAAAGAAACTAATACCAATAACAAGTTACATGCATACCTTTTGAGACGTCGCGGTGTACGTGTCAGTAGCATGAAGAGTAACTACGCGGAGAAGTCTACACTCTATTGAAGTTTTATGTTGCTCTTAATGTGAGACAATTTTGGAGATGAAGTGGTCGTCATGAGAAAAATGTCTTCGTTTGTAAGTTCTTGCTTAAATTTCACGGTCAAAATTTTTTTAGGAGGATAGATTTATAATAGCCAAGAAATTTAAATATAAGTACCCGTTTAAATAAATAAATAAATGAGTCATAACGGAATGGTGACATCTTTTTGCTAGTTGTTACGTAATTTTTATGATTCGATCTAAATTTCGAGGACGAATTTTTTTTAAGGGTGGTAGAATTATAATACCCCTAAAATGATGGTAATTATGTACAAATAAACTTACATCGAAGATAATAAACTCAATTAATACACTTTTATAACCTCTTACGTTTGAATGACCATAATAACCTTTTATAACTTACGTTTTTGATGGCATTGGAAGCAAAGTCTACTTAATATAATAAACATATTGTAAAGAAAGTATTAACTTACTATGTGGGCGTTTTTGTATTGATACCATATAAATGAAATATATCCACATAGTCAAAAGCAAGACTCAGTCACTAATATCTTCTCCAAATCCCGTACTTTTCGAAATATTAGTTTTCTTTACATCCCTAATTATATAAAGTATCATACTCATATTATATACTATTAATTACTAATAAAAAATTGATAATGGAATTATAAAGAGAGAAATGAAATGGTTTGAAATTCAGAAGTGGTCAAATGGGATAAGTCATACACGTTGCTTTTGAACCGAAATCTTAGCCATAATAGGCTTATTTATATTCGTCTCCATATGTGGCTCATTCACAAATGAAAGCACTCATTGATACTACCATAATATAAATCCCATTATTATAGTACTTTTGCTATAGCAAATTTTCTAGATCGATCGGCACATAACAAGACTTATTCTAAAACCAAAAATACCAAAGCAATGCAAGAGTTATCGTCCGGAAGGATTGCTAGAATGTCGAAGTGATAGAATTAGCATGTGCCGCTTTCATGTACAACATGGTTTGCTCGTGTTTGGAGTTTCTAGTTCGGGTTCATGTTTAGGTTGAGGTTTTGGCTTCATTCGCTGGAGGTTTTAGTTGGAGTGTATGTGTTCGTGAATGATTTTGGTTCTGGTTTCTTTTTTTTCTCGATCTATCCTTGTTTGACTAGGAGGTAAACCCTAAAATCACATTCACATTCTGATGGTAGTCTATTCCATTTTTTACTTTAATTATCAATGGCATATATTCATTTACATATAAGTCAGTGTAAGTAATTAGTTAAATGACATATAATATTTTTTACTAGCAATGAATCAAAATCGTCAGATCCTTAAACGGTTAATTGGATTCACTTGACATATATAGGAGCTTACATAATAATCATAGAAGGTCGCTAAATGTCTATCGTACAGGTTAAAATCGATGGAACAGTTTACATAAAAGAGAAAATAAATGATTATAAAATAAGTTGGGTTCTTTGATCTCTTCGTAAACACAAGCATGTGCATGATAAATTTGCATGTCTGGTCTTCACTATTTTAAATTAGAGTCCTTTACATTGTTCTTGGGATATTAGAATTTATACTTAGTCATAATAGTAATTTAGTTAATATGGCAAATACTTATGAAACATGTCTTTTGGTTCTTGGTTCTGTACGTCAACCAACAATAAGAAGGTTGTTTTTGCATGGTTTAAACTAGATTTATATTTACAGGTTTTAAAGTTACTAGGAAATGCCTTCACTAAAAATTAATATAAATGTTAGTAGTAAATAAGATGATACTAACACTGATATAACAAACAAACATTAGCATATAAAATTGAAAGGGTGTCTAAGTATGATGGATTGAGCGAAATAAACGTGGACGAAAAGTAACTCAGTATGAGTTTTTAAGAATAATATTTAAAGTATTGAATGAACTATTATGGAATGACTGAGTAATGCGACTAAAAGAATAATTAGTTCAATCGTTATTAATTAGTAGTCGGGTATTTTATGTAGATCATTTGACGAGGATATTAGTTTGGGCTTTGTTTAGCGTCAAGATTAGCTAAGGTACGGATATATCTACTCTCTCATTAAGCATTATTTGTTAGTACGGATATTCTACCTATCTCATTTGTCGATCTTGATAAGTAATGCTACTCTATACTATATTGCTCTTTGAGTCGTTGAGACGAATTCGTTAGTTTCATGCGTTTTTCGTTTGCTTTCTTATCAGTACAGATATTCTTTCCTTTCTCTTAAGGATTCTTATGACATTTGATCCTTATCGATTTGCACCTTTTCAAGCATTATATTCATTGTCTTATTTAATTTGATATTCGTTCGCTACACTATTTGATAATTCCATTAAACTCGTTTGACACATTCTTCATTTGACATGCTATTATAATGACACTTATTCGTATTCGTTTGACATGACATTTTGTTGACATATTATGTTCGTTTCGATATGCTATATGAACCCTCTGTTCGTTCCGATGCCCGAGCTAAATAGCCATGAAGGTACCATGGCCGCTTCATTGAGGCACCAATGACGTGACACTATCTGTGGCGGTGTGATCAGTCCACGGCGTTCTCTTTCACTTAGTGGTGCTCTATTATGCACATGGCCCAATATGATTTGATTTTGTAAAGGAGCAGTAAAGAAGCCATCCTAGGTACTCATCGATTAAGTTTTCGTTTTGTTTTAAATGATCATTGTGGTGCCAACACCACCATTTTTCACATTTTGAGGGTACATCAAGGGAGTCTGCAGCTCCCTTGTCCAATTATGATATGAAATGAAATGTTACGATGTATTTGGAATTAATTTTCGTCTAAGCATTGTTGCATGCTTTGGACTTTTGTTTCGAGCTCGAGGGGCATTTCTATCTGTTTCGTTTGGCTTATCTGTTTTGTTTGGCTATCTAATTAATTTGGCTATTTGTTTCGCTTGGCTATCTGTTCCGCTTGGCTATCTATTTTGTTTGGTTACCTATTTCGTTTGACCACCTATTTCGGTTGGATACTTATTTCATTCTGCTCATATGATATTTATATCATTGTGTACCCAGGATTTAATGGTGAATTCTATTGTCGTTGTTCTTATGCATGTACTTAGATCTATAGTTTAGTTTATAATCATTCACTTACTTTTAGCTCAACCGCATTTCTTTTCTTTACGCAGTAACCAGGGAAATTGGGATAATACAGTGAAGAGTGCAATAGGAGCCTCATATCAGACATTATTGATGGACTAGCATACCACAGTCAACACTATCATATTTGTTTTTAAATTGATTTTGGATCTGTATCATCTTAGAAGACCTTTATGTTATAGATTTTGTATTGCCCTAGTAACTACTGGTGTAATTTTGCCAACCATTTTTAGTAAAGTCTTCTGATTGCATACGTTTTGGGTTTTCCGTACAATATGACATTCCGGCCCGGTTTTGGGCAGGGTGTTACAGGGGGTGAATCTTTCGATATGATTCTTTAACTTGCATTTGCCTTGTCTTCGCGTAACTAACTTCCGTTTTAACCACCAAAAAATACCAAAAATATGTGATGTTTATGCCAATTTTTTTTTAAAAATAGAATAAGAGTTTTGACACGAATATTGTGTCTTTTTGAGAACAATTTTGACTTGATCGAGCATGGTTGCGCTCAGCTTGCCCCTTAACATAATATAAAATTTTAAGCTTTTTAGCAAGTCTTTTATACAAAGAAGGCTTTAAAACACGAATCTAGCTGAAAAAGCCAAGAGTTTGCAAGTGTTCCATAATAGACGTTAAATATGCTAATCTGTTTTTAATAAGACAAAGCATTCGCGGATCATTTATATTAAAGAATTTTGTAATTTGCGAAGAACTAAAAATGATAGAGTTTTATATAAGTTAGATGCTAAACGTAGAATAGTTGGATCTCTTTAGAGCTCATAGAGATTAATTGTGGCCTTTTGCTCCCTTCAGCTTAATAAACATTATATTATTGTTGAATAAATAAAGTTACTTTGGTTTTTTATACGATGCTTAGTTTTAAATCACTTTGTAGAGATAACCTACTGGTGAAATTAAAGGTACACTACGAGGTTTGTCAGTGTTGTGGGAAATAAGGCTAACCCGAATCTGACTGCTCGCTACCGTTGTCAAGGTAGTTAAAAGACCACAAGACATGAAATTTGGCTAATAATAATAATAATATAATAATAAACTGAAGCCAAAATTTGGCATAAACCGACTACAGTCCGTTTAAGAGGTGGAGGTAAAAACAATAATAAATAATAAAAACCTGTGGGCTGATAAATGTTTACTGCTCTTGGTACGTAAAAAGGCTGCCGATGTGTGCAGTCTTCAAAAGAAGGCCCATAGTAGAATAATAAATCCGAACTGATATAAGTTTGTTTTTGCAGTCTGGTCGTTTATGCTGCCGATGTTGTAGCCTTCAAAAAGGTCGAGGAAATTACCGAGGTCGAAATAAGACTCCTGGATCATGGTCGGCTCGCATACCGATGTGGCAGTTGTTTAAAGGACAGATGTTTAATAATGTTGCAATAATAATAATAAAGCCAAATTTCGACTCCGGGGTTATCTAAATAAAGCCTCCATCTATGGACTCATAGTTGAGTTGTTTTGGATGAAATAAAAAGGATAACCCCTAAATCATGCGAAATTACTCCCCCTTGCTCGAGGGCGTCAAGTATGATCCTACAAAACCAAAAATTAGTGCAATAATAGCGTTTGTCTTTAGACAAATATGTCATATACAATAAAATGTATAAATTGACCCCCTAAAAAAAAAAAATATATGCTTGAAGAATGCTCCCCTTTGTTCGAGGGCGTCAAGATGAACCTAAAAAAAGAAAAATAAACATTGCAAACTTCATCCTTGGATGAGTGTGCCGTATATCACAAAGTGTATATGGCTGTGACCTACAAAAAAATAATTGCAAACTTTTTCCGAAGATAAATATGCCATATACAATCCCGTGTATATGAGTGAGCCTAAAAATAAATAAAGAGATTAGTGAAAATTTTGTCCGTGGATGAGAGTGCCATATACAAGAATATGTATATCTAAAAAAAATCTAAGCCACTTTTGTCTATAGACAAGAGTGCCATATACATTAAAGTGTATATATGAATTTGAACCTACAAAGAAAATTTAGTGAACTATATACTTCGTCTTTCGAGGAAGTCATATATAATGAGATGTATATGTGATGCAATATAAGGAAAAACTAGAATGCAATATGATACTTTAAAAGAAACTCCTAGAAAAATGAACTAGAATCAAGATTTTAGAAGATCAAAATATGTCGGTTGTTGACTTGAAACATGTGTATTCTAATCCCGCAAGGTCAATGCAAACAATGTGGATCAATCGAGGTGAAACCCAACGTTGTAAAGCAAAAGAATTAAGAGACAGAGATACGCATATTAGTCTCCAACAAAACCTTATGAACCATATTTGGGGCGAAGTTGAAGAAGCATCGGAAAAAGATTAGTCGCCGGGACGGTTTTTTTATTTTTAATTTCGGAATTTTTTTAATGTGTGTTTTTTTAGTATTGTAATGTGTATTTGAATTTAATGAATGAAATAATTAGTTTGTTAAATGAATGAAATAATTGTTTAGGGGGTTTTATGAAAATAAAGAGGTGAGTGGTGTTATTTGGTGTTATGATAAGGGGAGTGGTGTTGGTGTTCGTGGCGCTGACGTGGCGGCAAAAAATGGGTGTTACCAAGTTACTACACCTAGGGCTCTTAGGAGATTTTGTGAATATAACTATGTTTTAGTTGAATAAATGTCAAAAAGCCCCCTTAAATTTCATATAAGATTCATTTATGGGAATGATTAAATTAATCGTTAGTTTTTTAACGGAAGGTGAAAAAAAACCTAAATTGGTTAAAAAAAAGTTGGCATCCTTTATGCATACAAAAAAAGTATCGTATCTTGATTGGAAAAAAACCATAAATTGATTATCTTTTTGTGCCATTGCCCATTTGCCCTATAAAAAAACATACGCCCTTTCTGGTCTTTCTTATCTTGTTGCCAGTATTCTTTCGTATCTTTAATTCTCCATTAATAAAATCTATTCATTGCTTCCATATCTAAAATAAATTTGATTGTTTCACTTTTATTTTGCTTCACTTCCATCGTTATCGATCTTTCTACATGAAAAAACTTTTTTTTTTGAATAAATCAAAATGTAATACTAGATATTTGTTTGAGTAAAACTAAAAACTAAAATGCATTCCATCACATGTATATATTAATTTCCTACGTCAACATCGACGTTTATAGAAAGTTAGGTTTAGGTCATTTATTATATGTACCAACTCAAATAATTGCAACTTTTTCTTATTGCATTTTTGAATCAAAGTAAATTATAATTTATAAAATACGGGTACAGTATTAGTAAATGTCTCTATGTATACTTAGAATTCGGTAAGTAGGAAGTGTCACACCCCGCCAAGGCGGAAACGCGAGGCGTAAACAAAAATGCATATCATCACAACACATGGTGTCTATATAGAGAATACTAAAATGAAAACTAAAGTAAAGCAAAGACACAAAGTGTCATAACAATACCCAAAACCTAACGGTGTCTTTATTAATGAGAAAGATGTCTCATCAATAAATGACATGCAAAACATATTCCAAACAATTCATGCAAACACATTTATTCAAACAGAAAACATAAAGAAACTCTAAGCATCCTACGGTCTCTTCTAGCCACTTCGCTCTATCTTAGCACCATTAAGCTCACCTGAAAATGATGCTTAAAACGTCAACATAAAGTTGAGCGAGAATCATAGGTTTACGACATACAACAATATCCAAAATAAACTTTCAATTAGCTGCTGCAATTACCAAAACAATTCATGACAACAATTAACAACAACGGGACGGAACGTGCCCACGATCCACAATCATATCAACTACATATGTGCGCTACATGGCCTCATATTAGCTCACGCAGTCTTACCACCGTCACACCTCGTTTTGCATATTGGGATCCACAATACCAAACATATCATATCGCAACACAACGGGACGGAACGTGCCCACGATCCAATACACATAACTACAGCAAGCTTAAAAACATTTTAACACGACAACAAGCATCATTCTCACCCCAAAATAACATGAGAAAAAGGGGCTATGAAACTCACCTTTGCTTAGCTTTCCAAAAGATTCCAACAAAAAGCTTCACAAACAACTAGCACAAATCTAAACAACAAAATAACTCGTGTTACACGCTACTAAGCCAAAAGCTTAATGCACATGTAACAATCATATGATGGATGTCTAAGGTGTTCTATTAACCCCATGGGTCACCCCGACACCATACCCAACTTTAACTACTACATTAACAAGTTTCACTAGTTAGTCACAATTTGTTCAAAACTGCAAAATTTTAACGTGACTTAACGTACTCAAAACCTCTACTTACTGACCTCCATAATTCATACCAAAAATCACCTATGTTCATTTATGAGTATATTAACTACCTCATGATTCCCAAGAGCCATTTACATGCACAAGTACTCCTAAGAAAATCAAACTTCAAAACAGTCCCAATTCGGATCTGTTTGCACACTAAAAAGTTTGGACCTAAAAACCATACTTAGACTCCAAATCAGAAGCTCTCCTTTGGGGGATTTCTAATAGACACATAGAACTAAACTCTTGTAGAAGGGCTAAGCTAAATTAGAATTTTAAGTGGGGGTTTTATACCTCGTAATCTGACCTAAATCTGACCCGTATTTACTGCTTTGACAACTTTTCTTGTAACCAACATTTGAATGACTTCCCAACCTTAAAAACATTCAAGGCTGGATGTTCTGGAAACTAGACTCTCCGAGCTACATCATAGATACCGGAAACTTGACAAAAGCTAATACCATCATTGAGATATCAGCCAAACTACACAGCCCTAAATTCTGCCCCAATCTAAATCAAGTTCTAACTCGATTTAAACCCTAACGATTACACCAACTCGCATCTAATTGATTACTAAGAACCCTAATTAGATTATAAACTTTAATTTAAAGAATATTATGAAACCCTAGATCCACCATAACTCTTGTTACATGAATTAAATTAATAATTAAACTAATTAAGAAAACTAAACATACCTTAAAGCTTGTTTTCTTCACAAAATCAAAACTTTAATTTTTCTTCTTCTTTTCTTGAGGTATTCGATCGACTAATGCAAGAGGATGGTAGGAAAATTTTGTTCTTAGGGTATTATGGGTTAGTATATATAGATACAAAATTCTCTAATTAGAGTCCTAGTTAAATTGGGCTTTGATTTTCTTTTTTCTTTATTTTCCCTAAAATTCGTATTTTACTATTCATGTAAAAATAATATTTTTTTTTTATCTTTTATTAATTAATTAATTATCTTCAATACCTTAAGTTTTTATAAAAACCCAAGCTAATTTGGTAAACCATTTTGCTTATAAATTACTTTCTAAAAATAACTTTTTATTTCACCAACATACTTCCTATTTTTAGAAATTTTATTAAAACTCTTATATTTTACAAAACTCATTCCCTTCTTGATGTCATATTTTCCACATTAATCCAACTTCCAAAACCTAATCTTATCTTAAATCACTAACACAAAAATACGTATACGTAATAATTACTTACACAATTAACACGAAATCGTTTAAATCACCAAAATTATTTCCTTGTCTCTAAAAGTGAACGAAATGAACTTCACAAAATCCAACACCAATCCAATCCCAATGAGACGATCACGCTCAATGGATTGATTATCAAATCTCACTTAACCCACATAAACACATATAAACACGAATAAACACAAATAACACATAACCCATACATTGCAACCGATACATAAGTCAACACTAACGGTTTGACTAACCTGCTCAAGTCATGGTTGTCACAGTATCCCCTCCTTTAGGAAATCTCATCCCGAGATTTAACCAAAAGGTTCAACTCTATTATTACCAAACAATTAATCGAGGAAACTTATCTTTCAAGTAGTCCTCCTATACCCATGTCAACTCAAAGTTACACTTTGAATTCCAACTAACTTTCACAAGGTATCTTACTGCTAACCACTTTGCCTGCCCACAAAAAGGTATGCAGAGCAGCATAACCACTCCAACGAAAAGAAACATCCAACTACCTGAACCTCGCCCGTCATCGAGGAAACTCGTCAAAAACCTTAAGTTGCGTAACAACGTCATTTACAACCCGGTCTCGCAACTCATCAAACAAGAACTGTCTTGAAACCAAGTTATAAGTTGTTACAAAGCCCAACGTTTTTGAAGAATCGGCTCGACTTCGAGTTTATTCATAAAATAACTTTAACTAGAATCACACAAACACATCTAAGGGCATACTAAGGTCTACAAGAAACCTTACGTACCCAACTTCAACTAAAACTCTCAATGATCCCTTACTCAACGAACAAGTGTGGATACTCAGTTTACCTGAAGTCCTAAAGACCTCGCTTCGAGCCCAAATGGACCTTAACTACCACCATTCTGCTACATTTTAACCTCTTAACTTCACGGTCACTATTCTCAACAGGTTCCTCAACAAAACGAAGAGTTTTGTCAACCTTAATCTCGTCCAATGGCACATGCAAACTAGCATCCGCCAAACACTTCTTTAGGTTTGACACATGAAACGTGTCATGTACTCCACTCAATTCCTCAGGCAATCTCAACCGATAAGCTACAGGACCGACTCTTTCAAGAATCTCAAATGGCCCTACATACCTCGGTGCTAACTTACCCTTTTTCCCAAAGCGAATTACACCTTTCCAAGGCGACACTTTTAGCATAACCCGATCTCCTACCTCAAACTCTAACGGTTTGCGCCTATTATCAGCATAGCTCTTTTGACGGTCTCTTGCCACTTTGAGCTTCTCTTTTATCAACACCACTTTATCAGTCGTCTCTTGAACCAACTCAGGTCCAATCAAACTACTTTCCCCAATCTCAGCCCATGAAACAGGCGACCTACACTTACTTCCATACAATGCTTCAAACAGAGCACACTGAATACTTAATTGATAACTACCACCAAATCGATAACACATGCCCTAATTATATCTTCCAAAGTCTGACTCATATGTTTACTTTATCCATCCGCTTGAGGATGTTAAGCAGTACTCAAATCCAATCGCGTCACTAACACTTTCTGTAGCGTCTGCCAAAACCACGAGGTAAATCGTCTATCTAAATCTTAGTTGATCGTCACCAGAATTCCATTCCTTGCTATTATCTCATAAATATAAATCCTTGCCAACTTTACATCTTGAAATCTCTTGTATAGCTAGAAAATGAGCTAACTTGGTCAGTCTATCGACCATCACCCAAATCACATCATACTCACTACTTTGACCTTGTAAATTTAGTGATAAAATCCATGATGATTCTATCTCATTTTCACTCAAGTATTTCAGGCTGTTGCAACAAGCCAAAAGTCTTTGACATTGCAACCTTCACCTCTTAAACAAGTCTAAAATTTGCTAACATAGATAGCTATAACCTTCCTTATACATGACCACCAATACATGTCTCCTAGGTTATAGTAGGTCTTATCCGCTCCCGGATGTACTAAGTACCTTGATGCACGGGCCTCATCCATTTCACTTCCTACCAATGGAACCTAAATACGATCCATAAAATACAAACTCCCGTCTCTTTTTCTTTCCATCTGTTGATCTAAACCATGTAGTATTTCTGCGAGTACGTTCTCTTGCTTGAATGCCTCACTTTGGGCTTTCAGTATCATTCCTCTTACTCCATACTGAATAGTCATAGCCATCGCTCGAACACGTCTAGGTTTCACTCGTTCCTTCCTACTTAACGCATCAGTCACCACATTTGCCTTACCTGGATGGTAGCGAATTTCATACTCATACTCATTATACAATTTAATCCATAAAGTACTAACCATCATCTGCCCTCTTTTCCATTTGTTGGTCCAGGTCATGCAGCATTTCTGCTGGCGTGTTCTCTACCTTGGACATCTCGCTTGAAGTAGCCAATATATTGTCCTTAACACTTGACTGGATAGTTATGGACATTGCTCTTACTCGTCTTAGTTTTACTCTCCATTTCTTCTCAACGCATCAACCACTACATTCGATTAATCGAAGCGTCACACAAATCATTCCTCAAAGTCTAGAAAGCCTCTTCTCGTTCTGCGACCTACTCATACTTCTGATTCCTCTAAGTTAGGGAACTAAGGGGTTTAACAATCTTAGAAAAGTTTGCGATGAAACGTAGGTAAGTAACCTACCAATCCTAAGAATAACCATATCTCGGATGGTGTCGTAGGTACTTCCCAATTCTTCACTGCCTCACACTAGTAGCCTTAGCATACAACTTCTCCTTCCTCAGTAATTCCAACTCTAACTTCAAATGAACTCCATGCTCCTCTTCTTAACAAACAACACTGGTGCTCCTCACGGAAAATGACTAGGTCGTATGAAACCTTCGTCTTGCAACTCTTGAAGTTGTTCAGACAATTCTTGCATTTCCAAAGGTGCTAGACGATATGGAGACTTCGCGACTGGCGTCGCTCCAGGAACTAAGTCTACGCGGAACTCAACTTGTCATTGCGGTGGTCATTGACAAGTCTTCCGGAAACACGTCAATAAAGTCTCGTACGACGGAAATACCACTCAATTTCGATTCACCTACCTTAGTGTTCATTAAGGTTTTCACGACTCCTTGAGTACGTTCACCATGAACCCGAAGTATCTCATCACCTTCCAACGGTATCCTAACCACCTTCCCATGACATACTATCCCAAACTTCCTCTTGGACAACCGGTCCATTCCCACAAGCACATCAAAGCTTCCACGACTCAACGGTATCAACGAACTCCAAGGGTTACGAACAATCGAATAGGATAACAAACGAATATCGAGTCAAAGGCTAGAATGCATATAGGAGATTCCACATATGCAAGTAGACGTGGATCAAATGACATAAGAATCCTTTGAAAGAAAGGATACGTATATGCACCGAGTGAAAACGCAACGAAAGAAAATCAACAGACGTACCACGACAAATGAACACATAAAAAAATATATCAATACGAAAGACGAAAATTCTTATACCAATTATCGACATTACTCGAAAGACCAAATTAAATAATGTTTTTATAAAAATCAATTTAAATTAAGAAAGTCACTTTAAGTATAAAAATCGTTTTAAATAATAAATAAAATTGTCTTAAATTTAATCTCCCCTATTTTTTTTAAAATTTAAAAAAAAAAAAAATATTATTTCCAAAATTTAAAATGGTTGTCATAAAAAAATCTAGAGATGGGTTATCTAATTGTATATCGTACCTTAACACTATAATCACTTTAAACCGCTTTTTATAATAAAAATAAAATATATTAAACCACGTTAAAAAATTCATATCCATAATTGTATAGAACCATTTTTAAATATATTCCTTTTACAAAGACATTTTAGACACCTTTTTTTATCAAATACTAAGCAATACTTCCAAAGATTTTATAATTAGACATCCAATTATGAAATAATGTTACTCAAACAAACGACACCATAATACCACAGGGATCGTAAAACACCGTACAGACTCTAACACAATTCTATTGTTTGAAAACGAAAGAAAATACCAGGAACCATATACTCAAAATAAAATCAAACGAACTCGTACAAGAAAACTCATGCAAGACGTTACGTACCCAAAAGAAAACGTAAGGTCTTATCCAAAATAACGATCAACAGAGCAAACCTAAAAGCATCGATACTAACACGTCGCCAACGGGTTACGAAAACCAAGGGATATACAAAGAAGGGAGTAATGATCCACACTAATATGTTAGGAACAATTAGTGCTTAAAAGAAACCTTTGATACTCATACGAGTAATCAATGCAATGAAAGAACTAACGAAACGCGGCTATATCTGAAAAAGCAGATTCCGAACAACCAATATACATCGAGACGTCGAATAGGAAAATCAGGTATTCTTACTAACAAAGTACGATGAAGGGATGCTAAGCTTGGACTTAGGAAATCCGAACAAACAACCGAGCAAACGAACAACCTCTATAATAGCAATACTAGGTATCCGCAAATACTAGATAGAAGGGAAACTTACTATCTATACAACTCAACTTAACATATCATCCAATTAGGGTAAGAGAATAATTCTCTACCCATACCATCATCCTTATCATGAATACACATATCAATAAAAAAAACATATTACACTACCACCTTACATTCAAACACAAATAAATGCAATCATGGTCACAAGTCTACGTGTGTGATGCCTTTATAATTATGTTGGCCACCATAATTATAAGTGCCTCCTTTCACACGTGTACTTACTTCCAAGATTACCCATATCAATCATAATTCACATATAAGCACATATACCACATTGCACATCTTAAACCACTCAAACTTAACACATAAAAGATGCTCCATCAAATAACTACTTACTTATATCAAATTGAAATTGAAACGACATAAAGGAACGAAAGTCTCGCAACGGCTTCCAAAATACAAAATATCTAAAAGAAATAATCAATAACAACATTACGAGGTAAAGGACGAGATAAACTTATGCCGGGCCTCGCTTGGGTTTGACTTTGCCTTCGCGAGAATCACCCGACTTCGCGAGTCCAGCCCTATTACGCGAATTCGACAAACGATCAACTATCTTATCTCCTTCGGTTCCACAAGAGGCTCCTTATAACGCTTAAGTCCAGTTGGGAAAACGGTTCCCCAACGAGACTTCTTACGGGTGAGGGAAAAACATAGCTAAAATACTAAGAAAGTAATACATATTATATCAAATAATGGTAGACAAAATAACTAAATGAAAACTTAGCAAAATATAAAATATATAAGCTATGCAAAAATAGAGGGGAAGCATAGCAGTTATAGCATTAAACACTTAAGCCCTAAATGCATCTACATGAAGGACCCCTAGGTTATAGTCTAGGCTCAACCACCTACTTCTCTATAACCTGGCTCTGATACCAATCTGTCATACCCCGCCAAGGCGGAAACGCGAGGCGTAAACAAGAATGGATATCATCACAACACATGGTGTCTATATAGAGAATACTAAAATAAAAACTAAAGTAAAGCAAAGACACAAAGTGTCATAACAATACCCAAAACCTAATGGTGTCTTTATTAATGAGAAAGAGGTCTCGTCAATAAATGACATGCAAAACATAATCCAAACAATTCATGCAAACGCATTTATTCAAACAGAAAGCATAAAGAAACTCCAAGCATCCTACGGTCTCTTCTAGCCACTTCGCTCTATCTTAGCACCATTAAGCTCACCTGAAAATGATGCTTAAAACGTCAACATAAAGTTGAGCGAGAATCATAGGTTTACAACATACAACAATATCCAAAATAAACTTTCAATTAGCTGCTGCAATTACCAAACCAATTCAAGAAAACAATTAACAACAACGGGACGGAATGTTCCCACGATCCATAATCATTCCCACTACATATGTGCGCTACATGGCCTCATATTAGCTCACGCAGTCTTACCACCGTCACACCTCGTTTTGCATATTAGGATCCACAATACCAAACATATCATACACTGGGTAGGCGTACCCATCCGATCCCATATCACAACACTGAGTAGGCGTACTCATCCGATCCCATATCACAACACTGAGTAGACGTACTCATCTGATCCCATATCACAACACTGAGTAGGCGTACTCATCCGATCCAATACACATAACTACAGTAAGCTTAAAAACATTTTAACACGACAATAAGACAATCATCATTCTCACCCCAAAATCACATGAGAAAAATAGGCTATGAAACTCACCTTTGCTTAGCTTTCCAAAAGATTCCATCAAAAAGCTTCACAAACAACTAGCATAAATCTAAACAACAAAATAACTTGTGTTACACGCTACTAAGACAAAAAGTTTAATGCACATGTAAAAATCATATGATGGATTTCTAAGGTGTTCCATTAACCCTATGGGTCACCCCGACACCATACCCAACTTTAACCACTTCATTAACAAGTTTCACTAGTTAGTTACAATTTGTTCAAAACTGCAAAATTTTAACGTGACTTAACGTGCTCAAAACCTCTATTTACTGACCTCCATAATTCATACCAAAAATCACCTATGTTCATTTATGAGTATATTAAATACCTCATGATTCCCAAGAGCCATTTACATGCACAAGTACTCCTAAGAAAATCAAACTTCAAAACAGTCCCAATTCGGATCTGTTTGCACACTAAAAAGTTTGGACTTAAAAACTATACTTAGACTCTAAATTAGACGCTCTCCTTTGGGGGATTTCTAATAGACACATAGAACTAAACTCCGGTAGAAGGGCTAAGCTAAATTCGAATTTTAAGTGAGGGTTTTATACCTCGTAATCTGACCTAAATCTAACTCATATTTACTGCTTTGAGAACTTTTCTTGCAACCAACGTTTGAATGACTTTCCGACCTTAAAAACCTTCGAGGCCGGATGTTCTGGAAACTAAACTCTATGAGATACATTGTAGACACCAGAAACTTGATAAAAGCTATTACCATCATTGAGATATCAGCCAAACAACACAGCCCTAAATTCTGCCATAATCTAAATCAAATTCTAACGCGATTTAAACCCTAACAATTACACCAACTCACATCTAATTGATTACTAAGAACCCTAATTACATTATAAACTTCAATTTAAAGAATATTATGAAACCCTAGATCCACCATAACTCTTGTTACATGAATTAAATCAATAATTAAACTAATTAAGAAAACTAAACATACCTTAAAGCTTGTTTTCTTCACAAAATCAAAACCCTAATTTTTCTTCTTCTTTTCTTGAGGTATTCGGCCGACTAATGCTAGAGGAGGAGAGGAAAATTTCGTTCTTAAGGTATTATGGGTTAGTATATATAGGATACAAAATTCCCTAACTAGAGTCCTAGTTAAATTGGGCTTTGATTTTCTTTTTTTTTTCTTTATTTTCCCTAAAATTCGTATTTTACTATTCATGTATAATTTTTTTTTTATCTTTTATTAATTAATTAATTACCTTCAATATCTCAAGTTTTTATAAAAACCTAAGCTAATTTGGTAAACCATTTTGCTTATTACTTTCTAAAAATAACTTTTTATTTCACCAACATACTTCCTATTTTTAAAAATTTCATTAAAACTCTTATATTTTACAAAACTCATTCTCTACTCATAGGTCATATTTTCCAGATTAATCCAACTTCCAAAACCTAATCTTATCTTAAATCACTAACACAAAAATACGTATACGTAATAATTACTTACCCAATTAACACGAAACCGCTTAAATCACCAAAATTATTTCCTTGTCACTAAAAGTGAACGAAATAAACTTCACAAAATCCAACACCAATCCAATCCCAATGAGACGATCACGCTCAATGGATTGATTATCAAATCTCACATAACCCACATAAACATATATAAACACGAATAAACACAAATAACACATAACCCATACATTGCAACAGATACATAAGTCAACACTAACGGTTTGACTAACCTGCTCAAGTCATGGTTGTCACAGGAAGCTTGTTTTTGTGTCAATTACTTGTACGAATAGCTTTACTAATTCACTACAAGAGAGTCTTTTAGGGGAAAAAAAGAGAAAACTGGCATAAAAGTGGAGGTCACAATTGTTATATACAACACTTTCTCGGTCTTTAAATAAATGTTCACTTTTGGCTTTTAAAATTTTTCTTTCTTGATTTTAACTTTAAATTATTTAGTTTGTATTATATAATATTTGATGAAAAAATATAAATGAATTAGGTTTTAAATATATGTATTCTATTCGATATAATTTTTTATATAACACAAATAAAACAATTTAAGGTCAAATTTAAAAAATAAATACTTTAAAAGTTAAAAGTGAACACTTATTTGAAGACAATATTATTTTAGAAGAGCTTTGTTATTAATGATACGTCTCGCCCACCCGTTTTAAGTACTATTTTTAAACAAACGAGGCATGCAGACCCGTGCGATGCACACGTGTTGTATCTAATTGTTGATAGTGTATGGTTTGTGTGAGTGGAGGAGGTGTAAGTATGGTGATGCATGTAATTTCTTAATGTTTATGTGAAATGTTGCTGATACAAACGATATCAACAATAAACAGGTTATATATAGACACACATAAAACAATCAACAATTCCTCTTTTCCTCAGTACCAAAATTCATAAAAAGTGTATACTCTAAGAATAATATCAAAATGAATTACAGATAAAAAGACACTTCAATTTTAGTAAAAAGTTAATAAGTTAAAGTTAGGGGGAATGAATAAGTAAAAAGTTATAGAGCTACATACATTGATAAGATCAGATAGGTATAGGTTTGAAAGACATGATTGATGTATAAATAAACACATTGTTCGTTTACACACAACTTAGAGCATCTACAATGCATGAAGTCTTCAATGACTTGATGCATTTAATGCATTCAATGTACAACATTAAAATGACTAAAAGCTTTGAAGAATGACTTGGGGTTTACCAAGTTTTGTGAAAAAGCTTTTCAAAAAGCTTTTGTTACAATGCATAAAAACCATTCAAAAAAGCTTGTTAGAAGAGTAAAAAGCTTTTAGTCATTTGAGCCATTGTAGATGCTCTTAAACTTGTGTTCTAAATTGACCAATACGCAAACCAAATTGACCAATCTAATATAAAACTAAGTTTACACACAACTTAGACTTCTGTTCTACATACACCACAATGTTCTAGGTACCTTCATCAAAGCATATTGACAAACCAAACTACCAAATCTCCATGACCATGAAAATATTCCGAGTAACACACACTTGCTAGCTATGGCTTCTGTTTTGCAGGTTGAAAACTATTGGTACATGCTACCTTCCATTTCTTAAATTCAACGCAGCTTAACATGAATGAAATTGCATTTTGATGCCCACCACCTTCATATTTCTGTAAAGATTAAAAAGGATTATGTAAACGTTCAAGAAATGAGATGGCTGACAGATGAAAAATGAACACCAAACTGAAACCTGCGATATATAGTTGTTGTATCTTCACTGTCTAAAAATCTGAGGCTTATTTTTAAAATTTGGTCATCTTTGAGCTCGGGTACTCTATACACGACAACACCTATGCCCTTACAAAAGATATCACGCCTTAATACTAAATGTTATAAAAGTTAGTCAATTTTAAAAAGTTATGGTTTTAATGGCACCATGTGATCTTAGAGTAATTTGCTATATATTCTCATAATTAAGTCAAAGAACCCATTCTCAGTGAGGTAGCTAACTATATCCAGGAAAATGTCAGACACATGGGGTAAATCTACTGCTTTCTCACCACCTGCGCATGAGTCACTGTTTATGACACCTTTAAAACGGTCACTTCTAGTCAATCCGCCACCACTCTGCCCCTGAAATTAATGGTTTTGCCCCTCTATTGTTGTTGTCATTCAAACCCTTAAGCACTTGCTGAATCATGTGGTTTTGTAGAGCCTGATCACCACTCTGCCCTGCTGATTCAGGTTCTGGTTATGTTGAACTTGGACTATGCCACTCGGGAATCGCTGATATCATTAAGTCAATAATATAAAACCAATTACTTTCAGGTTGAATCGTATATTGCGCAAAAAGCAAAACGGTTCATCATTGTCAAAGAACCCATTCTCAGTGAAGCCACTAACTATATCCTGGAAAATGTCAGACACATGGGGTAAATCTACCGCTTTCTCACCACCTGCGCATGAGTCACTGTGTGAGCTACCTGTAAAACTGTCACTTCTAGTCAACCCGCCACCACTCTGCCCTAAAATTGATGGTTTTTCCCCTCTATTGTTGTTTTCATTCATACCCTTAAGCACGTGCTAAATCATGTGGTTTTGTACAGCCTAATCCCCAATATGCCTTGCTAATTCAGGTTCTAGTTCTGTTGAACTTGGACTATGCCACTCGGGGTTCGCTGATATCATTAAGTCATTATTATAAAACCAATTACTTTCAGGTTGAATCGTATAATGAGAAAAAAAGCAAAACGGAAAGTTAAACGTCATAATCCTTCACCTACTATGAGTAGTGTGGCAAAAAATCATATTGAAATATTCACTGCTACACAAAGTCTCATAAACACCCCCTAATAGAAACCAGTTCTATAATAACCGGTCCCTATAGTAAGAAGTTGCTGGAAAGACATCAGTATTAATAAAAAAACCAGTCTCTATAATATAAAAAAAGACTAGTTCTTTTGAAGAGACCCGGTTTTAAAACATGTGCAAAGACATTGGTTTGTATTTTATTTCACATCTAGACACTGGTTCTTTTTAGAAAACCGGTCTTAATGACCCATTTAAAAAGAAATTACTTAACTGGTCACACCCTAAAATTTCTCATTATGGGATTTATATAATGTGGCTTTTTGAGATTTTAACTATTGTACTAAATAATGTGACTATGATGGTAGAGACCTGAACCTGGCTTGACCTGACCTGATTTGACCCGACCATATTTGACATGAATATGACTAACCCGAGTTGAAATATGGTCGGATTCGGGTATGATTTGTTTAACCAAGATCTGAATTAGACCGATCCGTTTGACCTGAACCTGACCAACCCAACCTGATTAACATCCCTACCCACAACGACTCCATTCACGGGCGTATCTTATTTCGGAGAAATAGTTGTTTACTTAAGTAAAAGCTAAAACACATCATAAATGTTTATAGAAAAAAAAAACTAAAACCACGATAATTGCTCAAGAAAACCTAGAGATAACATATTTTGTGAAAGACCTGTTCATTCTAGCAAACCAAGCCACCCAAGTATTTTTCGTTGAGGACTCAAAAGACAAGAGATGGCACGTTGTCATGCATGTCAAACGAAATATAGTTGGTGTTGATGATGTTGTGGACGATGACGACTATAATCAGCTTGACGAGCTACCTCCATTTTCTAGTGGCATCCAGTCTTTAGATGAAATTCTTGATGATATTGTTTACTTAAGATTGGATCATCAAAAAGGACACAAAGAATGATGAGTCAGGTAATAAAATAATTTACGCAAGTTATAACTTTAAACACACAAATTATTTTAAATATACAAATCATTTTATATAAGAAAATCATTTTAGATATTTTAACTCACTTTAAATATAATTTTTTTTTAAACCTGGGTTTCATAAAATCAAGAGATAGTTATATCAGCGCGGTATCGCGTCTTACTCATATAAATTATTTAAAAAGTACTTATCAAAGTAAATAAAAATAAGGAGATAATCATATAAAATTTGTATCATATTTTATTCGTAAAGATCATATTACACGTAGTTTTGACTAGTAACCGATATCACATCAATTCATAAAAATCATTGTAGGTGTAGTTTTCAATAAGAATAAAGAGATAGTCATAAAAAAGCGCTTATCACATGGTATTCATAAAATCATTTCAAAACAGTTTTCCCCGCAAGATATAATTTAAAAGATTTTTCACAGTTCGACATCAATATAAAATATGTAACTCAAACAAAGAACATCGACCAAAAGGATTGCAAAATACCATAAGGACTCTAACACAAATCTATTGTTTGAAGGTGAAAGAAAATACAAGGAACCATATAATCAGAATAACAGTCAAACGAACACTTACAAGTGAAATTCATGCAAAGACATTACGGACCAAAAGAAGAACGTAATGACTCATCCGTACTAACGATCAAAATAAGAACCATGGAAAAGCATCGGTACTAACATGTCGCAAACATGTTACGAAAACTAAAGGATGCAAAAAACAAGGGAGTAAACATCCACACTAATATGTTATGAACAATTAGTGCTCGAAGAAAAATTAATAATAAACGCAAGGAAAGAACCAAGTGAAATGTACCAATATCCAAAGAAGCAAATCTAAACAATATATATCAAGACGCTGAATGGGAAAAATAGATCATCCGTACTGACATGGCACGAACCAGGAATCCTAAAATGGGAGTAAGATCTCCGAGCGAGTAATCGAGCAATCGAACAACCCAATAATAATAATAGTAGTAATAACAGGTATCGGGGGTATCCGCAAACGTTAGATAGAAGGGAAACTTACTATCTACGCAACTGAGTCTAACATAATCGCTCATCAGGTAAAAAAAGGATTCCAGTAACTATATAACCGTCCTTATCATGATCACACATATCACAACATATTACTTTATCACCTAACAAATAAACACCAATCAATGCAATCATGGTCACAAGTCCACATATGTGATACCTTTATAATTATGTTGGCCACCCATAATTATAACCGCATCCTTTCACACGTGTACTTATTTTCAAGACTACACATCTCAATGATAACACACATATATGCACATATACCACATTGCATATCTTAAACGACTCCAGTATTACACAACTACGATGCTCCACCAAAGAAATACTTATTAATGTAAAACTAAAATCAAAAACAAAAGAAAACAAAAGCCTCATAGTGACCAAAAACACAAAATATCCGAAAGAAATCATCGATAATAGCAATATGTCGAGGTAAATGACGGAATAAGCTTATGCTGGGCCTCGCTTGGATTCGACTTTGCTTTCGAAAAAAGTACTGACTTCGCGGGTCCCAGGCCTACTACGACATCCGATAGGAGATATGAGTCGACCATCTTCTCCGACCTTCAACTACCCGATGCCTCCTTTGGTCCACGAGAGGCTCCTCCTCAATTAGGCTCCTTTTCTGATCTTTTTGATATCGAGTAGCTCCGTAGGTCCGAAATAAACACAAAGAAAAGAGAAGAAAACAAACCGCTAGATAGCTAAACAAATAGACCTATATGCAGCTTATAGTGAAGACTCCTAGGTTATAGTCTATGTCAAAACCACCTACTCCTCTATAACCAATGGCTCTGATACCAATCTGTCACACACCGCCAAGGCGGAAACGCGAGACGTAACATGATAGGCATCACCACAACACATTGATGTCAACAATAAAGAATAACTAGAATGCAACTAAATATAATCCAAAGTGTTATGACGACACCTAACACAAGAGGGAGTCTTGTATTAAGGGTATTCACACACATAATACATACACATAAAGTAAATCCTAATGTAACAATACGATCATCCAAATAATCAAAGCAAGGAAAACATAAAATCAAGTCTCTAGAAAAGAAGGCTCCATAATGCAAACTTCTTAAAGTCTTTCTAGCAACGCAAATTAACCTCCTTAGCCTCACTATGCTCACCTAAAAATGATGCTTAAGACGTCAACAAATATGTTGGTGAGAGTCATTAGGTTATATTGAGATTATATGTCAGCACAATTCATAAATTTCAATCATTACTGTGAATAATAAAGCAAGGTAGGAAGAATAGTGACTATCATGAACTTATGCTAACATGCAATCCAATCATCATATCAAATCAACAAAATCATATACTGGGTAGGCGTACCCCTTCGATCAAATCAAACACTGAGTAAGCGTACTTATCCAATCAAAATCAACAACACTTGATATGCCAAACACAGTACATGCAAGTAAATCACAATCCTTGACATGCCAAACATAGTACATGCAAGTAAATCAAAATCCTTGACATGCCAAACACAGTACATGCAAGTAAATAACAATCCTTGACATGCCAAACATAGTACATGCAAGTAATTCACAACTAACATGTAACACAAGGTCATATAATAGTCATACAATGTCCACGCTTAATTAAAACACATAATCACAGCAATTAAAACATTTCAAAACCATTTGCATCATTTCCATCTCAATTTAAAAACAATGTAAAAAGAGGGACTATGAAACTCACCTGATGCACAGCTTCACAAATCCTTGCAAATCAACTAAACACAAATAAAACACGTGTTACACTCGATTAGGCTAAATGCCCAATTCAATGTAACAATCAATTGATGGACTACTATGTCTATACCATCTTTAAAAACCTTTTTACAACACTTCTTAACCTTATTTATAACCTAAATACTCTTAATCATTTTATTCTGATTTTCAACTTTTGAGTAGAATTTTATAGTCACTTCATGACCACAAATAAAATACCAAATCACAAAATTGGTACTTTCTATTGCATTCCCAACCTTTCCAATGGGTTATGAATCACTGTGATTTAAAAAAAAATAATAAGTCTAACTATTTTATAAAAATTCAACTTCACAGTGTGCCCATAAAATGACCTGATCGGACCTCTTAAAAGTTTGACTTGATCAGACCCATATAAACACTTGGAAAAAATCTATAAAAATTCCTGGATTTCCTAGACATCATGAACATGCTACTGTGTGAATTTCATCTATTAAAAAAAAAATATTTGATAGGGTTTTTGACCTCACAAACACAACCCAGAATCTGCCCCAAAAACTCAGATTTGACAACGAATCTTGTAAGTTGTAACATTATTTTGACTGACTTCCCACTCACTTTTAATTTATGAAACCAATAGGGTTGGAAAGTAGACTATCTGTAGTTATTTTTAGGCTTAAGAAAATTAATAAAAGCTATCCGTATGACCGAGTTATGACTCTCGCAAGACGACTTAAAATTCTTTCCAGATTTCTATTCTGAATTTACCACAATTAAACCTAATTAAACTCATCTATACTCATTATCCCCAAATCAATGTTGATGATCATAACCTTTAATTTACTGATTATACATAAACCCTAATCCATCAATTTAATTGTTACATGACTTTTAAAACAAAGATTAAAACATATAGATGATTTAGATTATAAAAATTAAAGCTAACTTAATTTTAACAAAAGATCAAACCTTGATTTCTTGAGAGCTTGAAAAATCAATACTAGGGGCTATGGTTTAAGATGATATGTCGACACAGGCAAAAGTGATAAAGAAAAAATACTGATTTTATTTTATAAAACTAAACTACTTTCCTAGTCTAATTTGGACTCTTTTTTTAAACGATCCAATCTAAACCCTTTTTATATACAATTTTTTTATTAAATTTTTTATAATTGCAAGTTAAGAACAATACGCTCGAATAAAAGTATTCCATAATTAAACTTTATTTTAAGTGTATAGATAAAATTTCGGAATAAAACGGTTATGTGAATTGGAATATAATTTAGTCAAACCATAACCAAACCCAAACACAATAATTTAAAATTACTTCGTTTTGGTTTCAAACCAAACCCGAACACTAATTAAATTTCGTACTGGTTTTTATCGATTTCGTCCTTGGCTTTTCGTTTTTGGTTTGTTCGGTGTCAAACCAAACACATAACACCCCTACTTGTAACATTATTTTGACTGACTTCCCACTCACTTTTAATTTATGAAACCAATAGGGTTGGAAAGTAGAGCTCTCTGAATTATTATTATAAAGGCTAAAAGAAATATTAATATAAAAGAGCAATCCGTATACCCAGGGTGTTATGACTCCGCACAGACGAACTAAAATTCTTGTTTCAATTCTATTCCGAATTTACGCACAAATAAACCTATTAAACTCATCCATACTCTAATAATGGTCCCCAAATCAAAATTTGATGATCATAACCTTTAATTTACTGATTATACATAAACCTTAATTTATCAATTTAATTGTTACATGACTTTTAAAACAAAGATTAAAACATATAGATGATTTAGATTATAAAAATTAAAGCAAACTTAATTTTAACAAAAGATCAAACTTCATTTTCATGAGACTGAAAAATCATAATGAGAGGCTAGTGGTTTGATATAATATGTCGACACAGGCAAAAGTGAGAAAGGAAAAAATACTGATATTTTTTATAAACCAAACAAATTGTCTAGTTCCAATTTGGACCTTCTATTTTTTAAACCGAACCAATCCTAAACCCGTTTTATATAGAATTTTTTTATTAAATTTATTTCATTGTAAAAAATTTCGTTCTCTCAGCCTATATATAGATATATATATTGTATATAATATATATATATATGATATATATATATATATATAAATATTGTAAAGTGTAATATATATATATATAATGAAGATATTATATGTATATATGTATGATATATGTATAATATGTATATAAAGATATATGATATATAAATATAAATAATAAAAATATATATATATATATATATATATATATATATATATATATATATATAAAGTAAATAGATATATGATATATGTATACTGTTATATGTTATATGTATATATATATGTATAGTGTATATGTATATATATATATAACATATACAAATACATTTAAATCATGTAGTATACTAACATATGTATATATATAATAGATATGTATATAGAATACTATATATGTAAGTATCTATATATATATGTATGTATATATAGTATACTATGTATGTAAATAAATATAAATGTATGTATATATATAATATATATATATGTATTTATATATAAAATATATGTATGTTATATATAATAAAGATGTATGTTATATAAATATATATAATATAACTATAATATATATATATAAATATATATAGATGTATGTAAGGTCTATATATATACATATAATAATATATGTATATAGACTAAATATATATAAAGTTGGAATATTCTTTTGCAGAACCACTTTTTGTACAGAACCTCCTATAACCACTTCTAAGCCATTGATTAGTTTTTTTTTGTATTTTTTTTTGATCAAATGCTAAGATTAAAAGTGACAAAATTGCAACTATATATATAAATTGTGTCATTTGTGTAATTAACAAAAAGATTTGGCTCAAACTGAAAGGGCAATTTAGGGATTTTGTATTATCCTTAAAATAGTGCTAGAAACCACTCTAAAATAAAACAACCATCTCTTTCTTTTCCAGATCTAACTTACACCCCTCTTCATCCTCTCAACCTCAAAACCCTATTCATCCACAACCAACAATACCGCCGCCGTATCACTAGAGGTTTGGGGGTTCTCCTACCGTAGCAAGGAGTTAAGTGTGTAATGTCGAGAAGTCCTATTTGTTATAGATCGAAAGTCTTTTTTTATAGAGCAAAATCGATCTGCTTTTTGTTGTACATATATCTCAATATCATTGTTGATTTAGACATAATAACTAATGGTATAATATTTGCAAATCAAATAATTATTGTATGTAGAAAGAAGTTCGTGCTTGTTTCTTCTCAGAGATAGAAAATGAATGTGAAACTTTACGTTATACACCAAAGCATTTTCATTATATTCATTTAGTTTGGTTTTTATAGTATTTAATTAAGAGTTTTTAGTTTTCATGTTTTTGTTTTTATAGTTATGATTTCGAAGCAGAAAACAAAGAAACAATAGGAGGTTGTCAGATCTTAAGTAAAACAAAGTAGATAATGGGGAAAAACTTATTATTATTTATGTAAATGGGAATGTTGTATAAATTTGTTTTCCCTCGACCAAAAGATGGTTAAAGCGGGATAAAAATCATCACAGTAAAGCAGGTATGATTTGGTTTTCATTTACTTCTAGTGATAATCTAATGTTAGTTTAATGTTTATACTATTAAAAACATGAATTGTTGTTTACTAAACTTACTTTTTTATGTAGTTTCCAAGAGACTATATTAGGTGAGTCATCTTATAAATTGATTTGCTTCATTACTTTCAACATATTTGTTAGCGATTAAGGCAGTTATTAATGTAATCATGTGTAGTTAAAGCAAAGGTCAAGTGGTTAAAAGAAATTGAAGGCGGGCATATATGTTTTTAGATGACGTATTTGTTAAGTGTGCGTAATTTTTTTAGTATGGTAATAGCATATTCGCATATAGCTAGCTAATGAAGTTTAAGTGTGCGATATTGTTTTATGGGCGTAACTGATAAATGAAGATGCTTAAATGGAAACGTTCGTTCTTTTATATGGCCGTGCAACAAAAGTTCTCGAAGTCGTGCATAACATGTTTCTCAGAACGCTGTGTATATATGTTCTCTGACAGTCGGTGCACGGCCATGTGCTTTCCAATATGCGCATACATGTTTTTAAATCTCTTGCACATATGTATTTAACTATTACATTTGGTATTTAGATTGTATTTATTTATATCAAATATTGTATATTGCATTTTGATATTGGTTTTCTCATAAATTTCATAGGTTACGTGAATATGTTTAATGTTTTTTTGTATATAAATATTCGAAAGTAAAAATGATTTTAGAACATATATGCAATTACCATTCCTAAGCAAAAAATTTTGTAAAGCTTATGTTTTTGCTATTAAATATTCGAAGAAAAAGTAATATTAAAACATATATTCAATTAAACCATTTTAGCAAAAACTAGTTCATGGCTAATTTTTGTATGTTAAGGAAATTACAATTAAAAAACATATATGTCACCTTATTTTAAAAAATTAAAAAAAAACTTGTATATGGGAAAAAATCAAACAATTAATGGGAATTAAAAAAAAATTTTTTTAATAAAAACACAAAAAAAGAAGTCAAAATGTTTTTTCCTATTATACCCTTTGAATAAAAAGAAAATATTTAATTTAAAACTAAAATTCTTAATTGTTCTAAAGTGTTCTGTAGGTTCAGTACAAAAAAATAGTTTCTGCAAAAAACGGTCCCACTATTAATATATGTATAAATATATCTATAATGTATATCTATCTATATATGTATATAGATATATAATATGTATAAATGATATATATAAATACATATATATATATATATATATATATATATATTATATATATATATATATTATTATTATATATATATAAATTATATATATATATACAAATATATAAATATACATATGACATATTACATACATATACATATACATATATATACATATACATATAGATACATATTGAATTAGGTAAAAATATAATAATAGTGTATATAATATATATATAAGCATGATATAAATAGTATATACTTAAATATAAATATAAGTACAGTGTCTATATAATAATAAAGTGTATATAAACATGTATAGTCTATATATAAATATACATGTAAATATATATATAATACACATATATAAAATATATACTCACGTATAAATTAAATATAGCACACGTATAATATATATATATAGACATGTATAAATATATATAAACATGTAAATAATATTTATACATGTATAATAAATAAATATATATAATACATTGTATATATATAATCATACCATGTCAATATATAAATATAAACGTACTATATATATATATAAATACATATATATATATATATATATATATATAATATATGATATAGTATACAGTCTATATATAATATATACGGTGTATATATAATATACACATGATAATTAAATATATAGGTATCAAGGTATAATTAAATATGTACAGATATATATATATATGTACATGTATATATATATATATGTATGTATATATATAGTATGATAGATATATAGATAATAAGTTACTAAATATACACTCACATATATAAATATAAATATAAATATATATATATATATATCCCAACCGCCTAGCTAGCGCCTAGCGATTTTTGCAACCTTGCTATTTACTATTTATTCACCTTAAATAGTTAGATAAATACATAACTTAAAATAAAACGCCTACATTACTTATTATTATTTCTCCTAAATTATTATTTACTTATTACTTCATAAATAAATAATAAAATCTTAATTCACTAAATAATCTCAACTCGAAATTTAACAATACATACATCTTAAATTTTCCCGACGATAAAATAACGAAAATCACTATACTTCCGAAATCATTATCACATACGAAATGAAATGACTAAATCATTTATTTCCACTATCACAAACTCATATAATAACACATACCAAATCACATATATCACCGAATCGACTTACTCACATTAATTAAAACACATAAAGCTAGCTAGGTTAATACTAACGGTTAAACTAACCTTGTTAAACTACAGTTGTCACATTACAACTTACTGTAATTTCCTACGTCAACGTCGACGTCTATAGAAAGTTAGGTATAGGTCCTTTATTATTTTCAAATTGTGCGGTGTATGTAGTTACTACAGTCCAGTTTTATATGTACCATCTCAAATAATTGTATCTTTTTCTTATTGCATTTTTGAATCAAATTAAATTATACTCCATCCGTCTCATAATTATAGTTCACTGACAAAAAACACGTAGTTTAAGAAAAACATAATTATTACATCTATACTACTCTTACTTTTTGCACAATAACAGTTTTACCCTTAACCAATTAATTTCTAACTTCTTTAAAGTTTGTAATAATAACATCAAGTGAGGGTGATATGGTAAACTTAATATCAATTTTCTATCTATTTTTGGAATTGAACAATTAATTTGAGACAAACAAAAAAAGAAAACTTAGACTATAATTATGAGACGGAAGGAGTACTATTTTATTAAATAAGGGTACAATTTTAGTAAATATCTCTATGGGTTGTTTGGTTCATCAATTTTTATGTGTTTTTGCTATATTTAAATTATAAATTCAATAAAAGATGTGTTTGGTAAAAAAAAAGTAAGAAGTGTTTACATAAAGGAGGATTTATCAATAGATTAGATTGAGTTGGGAGTGGAATTATAATACGAG
>BQNB010044927.1:0-44596 GCA_026074375.1 Tanacetum coccineum
TGAATTAACCAAGTGTACGTTTTTTCCAAAATTAACATTTATTCACTAAGGGCCTGTTTGTTTTGTTTCTGTAACTATGTGGATATATGTTGCGTGTTTGTAGATAAATGATTGTTTGTTTTGTGCGCTTAATAATATAAAATGTATGAATTAGAGAAAATACAAAGGCTAATGACTTAAAAAGTCATCTAACTTGACACTTTTTATCTTTGTGTGTAGCCATTTTTATTTTTTCTTATTTTGTCATCAAACTTTCAAAAGTCGATCATTGTGTGTATTTTGTAACTATTTTGTCATGTAAAATGACCATTTTACCCTTCGAAATTTGGAAAATATAAGGGTAAAATGGTCACAAAATACACACAGTGATTGACTTTTAAAAGTTTGATGACAGAATAAGAAAGAAAAAAGATGGTTACACACAAAAACAAAAAGTATCAAGTTATATGACTTTTTAAGTCATTAGCCCAAAATACAATTATACCTTTATATATATATGAAATAAGTGTAGAATATAAAATTAATTAGATATTTTAGTGGGGGTAAATATATAAAAGTAGAATAAACATGTTGACTTAATTGCGAGTCACTCACTCCCATGACTTTTTCCAAAAGGTGGTCCATTTATTTTAAGCACCAAACAAACACTCGATCAACGACTTAATGAATTTACATATTTATGAATTAAGACATTTAAGTCATTATCAAAAACTACCTAAGACTACCTGTAATAAGCGTCTAAAGGCGTGTCAAAAACCTCATAGCATGTGTCTTCGTTATTAGTTATTACACTCCCTCTAGCACGCGTCTTCAATGGTTGAAAAGCAAGACTCGGTCTTGTCCAGGACCGAGTTGGGGAACGTCTAGGTGCACAAATAAACAAAGCCAACGGTCAAGAAATGACCCGTTTGGCATTTAACTAAAAAAAATTCTGTAACAATTTATATCATTTATCGCTATAAATACCCTTAATACTTTTTCATTTCTATTCACACTTCCAAACACAATATTTCTTTATACACTCTAATCTTATCATCTAAATACAATGTCTCAAAAAACTCTCAAAACCAAAACAACAATGGTAGTTGGAGTTGGCCACTCCTGAATAGCTGCTACCTTAGACGCCTCCACCTGTATTCCTTCACTGGAAACAACATACCCAAAAAACAAAACCTTAGGGGTCATGAACACACATTTTTTCGTGGATGCATAAAAACTATCCTTGTGAAGTAAGGTCAAGACCTGCCTCACATGGGTGACGTGCTCACTGAAAGAAGCATTATAAATGAGAATATCATCAAAATAAACAAACCACAAACTTCTCAATAAAAGGTCTAAGCAATTGATTCATCACATGCATAAATGTGCTAGGTGCGTTTGATAAACCAAAAGGCATCAACAACCACTTATACAATCCATCACGCGTCTTGAAGGCAGTTTTCCACTCATCACCAGGTCTAAGACGAATCTGGTAATACCCACTCTTCAAATCCAACTTCGTGAATATAGTAGCACCACTAATCTGGTCAAGCAAATCATCAATGCGAGGAATAAGAAATCTCTACCTCACATTAATTTTGTTGATAGCTCGACTGTCAACACACACACGCCATGATCCATCCTTATTTGGAGTTAATAGGGAAGGAACAACACATGGGCTCATGCTTTTACGAACGTGACCCTTAGAAACCAATTCCTCTACCTATCTACGTAACTCCTCATGCACTCCGGGGCTCATTCTATAATGTGGTCTGTTAGGTAATTGTGAACCAGACTCCTAATCAATATGGTGTTGGATGTCACGCAAAGGTGGCAATCCATTAGGCAACTCATCAGGGAAAACTGTTAGGCCAATTAAGTGTCTAATTATCTCTGCCTAAGATTTAAACAGAAATTAGGCCAAGTATAAAAGCTCGCTGAGTATCAGCGAGTATGTAAGTCTCGCTGAGTGCAAAGCACATTGAAGACCCGTTGAGTGTAAAGCATCAGCGGGTAATAAAGAAACGCTTAGTGCAAAGCATCAGCGGGTAATGAAGAACCGCTGAGTGTAAAGCATCAGCGGGCAATGAAGAACCGCTGAGTGCAAAGCATCAGCGGACAATAAAGAACCGCTGAGTGCAAAGCATCAGCGGGCAATGAAAGGACTCACTGAGTGCAAAGCCTCAGCGAGCAACCTCAGACGTATTCAAGTCAGAGACATCATCAAGGAAGTCAAAGATTACTTGAAGACATGCTCGTCAGCTGTGATGGATACCAGCTGATATGTAGAAGGAATACACTGACAGGTTTTAAGGAGAGTCATGGGTGGCAATACCATGAGGATCCTGTTACCCTCCGATCAAGAACAAGTTGAACTTAAGCGTGCATCTATAAGTGTTTAGGCGAGAAATTCTATAAAGCAAAAGCAGGGGACAAAGGAGCTTTATAGAATTAACAAATACTAAAGTAAAGGATTAGTGGAAGTATGGGAATGTTTTCAGGAGAACGTAAAAAAGGAATTGTGCAGTAAGACCACTTAATGTATGATATCTCATACTCCACTAAGCCACATAAACACTATAAATAGAGAAGGCATAAGGAAGTAAGACGCATCGATTTATACTGTTGTATTCTCAGTCTCTTACATCTTAAAGAACTTACAAAGTTCACTTGTAGACTTGATAAATATTCAAGTCTACTTGTTGAGAGAGTGATCTTACATTGTCATTCAACGTGTGTGATCCATAGCACATTGTAATTCATTGATGATATCAATAAAGCATTACAACGTTTGAAAAGTATATCTTGTCCTATTTACATACGATAAGTGTTATATTTCCATATAGTCGTGTCAATTGGGACTTTTAATTTGTATCAGGGCAGTTTGATTTATAAAACTTTTACAAACTGTTATTCGTTTTAAACAAATTAAGATCCTATCATGACTGGAAACTTACCACCTATCCCACCACCACTAGGAGCTACTACAAGTAATCCTAGTAGTCCTAACAGAGTGGATAACTTTCCACCTGACAACATCAACAACACTCCTACTATCAATGTTGCTCAGAATGTTGTTGATGAAGATCTTCCTCAACTACTTGATGGTAGAGGAGGATCTCATGTCATAAATGTCCCTGAATTTGACAAAGATGATTTTTCTAGTTGGAATGAAAGGTTCCTGATCTGTATTGATGGTCTTGAACCTTATCTTATTAAAATTCTTAAAAAAGGACCATTTGTGCCCATGTCATCTGTGTCAACTGCTTCAAATCCATTGCCTAAACCTCAGAATTAGTGGACATATGTTGATAGAAAACTGGTAAATCAAGATAAGAGACTAAAAAGTATGCTTATCAATACTTTACCAAATGATGTGATGAAGTATGTTCTTATATGTACCACTGCCAAAGCCATTTGGACTGATCTCATACTAGCTTTTGAGGGTCCATCTGATATAAGAGATAACAAGATTACAGCCTTAAGACTCAAATTCAATGCCTTTAAAGCACTTGAAGGAGAGAAAGTGAATGCTACGTTCACAAGGCTAAAATGTTTGTTAAATGATCTTAAAAACAATGGTGTCACCATCCCTCAAGCTGAAGTTAATGCCACCTTTGTTAATAGTCTGCCAAGAAAATGGTTGAGCATGAATCAAACTCAGAGAGCCAACAACTCCATAAAAAATGATGCCTTGACAGCTCTGTATGGCAAATATAGTTATGAGGAAGGGCTGATTGATCAAATCTATGAGTTCGAGACAAGTAGATTTATAATTCAAGCTTCTAGTTCAAAAGCTTTGATTTATAACCCAACTATGCAGGACAGTGAATCTGATGTTAAAGAAGACCAAAGGAGCAGCAGTGAATTTTTAGCTGATTTGAATACTGAGTTCCAGGAAAGAGCTTTGCTTGCAAATCAAAGAAGATTCTACAAAAGGTTTAGAAGGGTGGGTTCTTTAAAGAAACCAATATACAGGTCAAATGAAACCTGTTTTGTCTGTGAAAAGTTAGGACACTTTCAAAAGGATTGTCCCTCAATCAAAACCTCCACACCATCCTTTCCTTTATCATATAAACCTTACAACAAATCTAAATTTCCTTCAAATTTAACACCTATGCACAATAAAAGTGTTAATAACAATCAAAAGGACTACAGAGTCAAATACAAAGGACTCAAAGCTGAACTTGTTGTCCTCAACAAGAAGATTGATGCTATGAACAAAGGAAAGAATGAAAAAGGGTTGGTTGCTGATAAAGGGTTAGTTGCTGAGTCATTTGATTGGGATGAAGAATCAGTGTCCTCTGATGACGAAAGGGTCACTACATTCAAAGCATTTATGGCAATAGCTGATGAAGAACTCTTAGTTGGAAGGGCTGATGCTAGGTCAGGATAATGGGTTGAAATCACTATGAAAAAAGGTACAAAAACTTCTTTCTATGACTGATAGTGATGAAAGAAAACATGTTCTTGACTATACTCATGTTGACCTTCACTTTGTAGAGGATCAGAGGAAAAACTTGGTAAGCAAGTTCAACTCTCTTAAACAAGATTTTTCCTCATGTAAGTCTGAACTAACTGACCTTAAAAACACCAAGGCCTTAAACAGTTCCTATCAAAATGAAATCACCAGATTAAATCTAGAAAATGAATTTTTGAGAGATGAAATCTCTGACCTTAAAAGGTTATTGGGAAATGGACCTCTAGTAGAGTTACCCTAGACCAACTGCTCTTTGAGCAAGTCCCTGGAAACATTGTCAGGGTCCTAGGAGGACAAGGGAAGAAGAAAGAAAAAATTTCTTCAAAAGAAATCATTTTTACCATGTCTGATGTATCTTCATCTGAGACCATTCCTGAAGTCACCTTTGATTCAATATCTGAGTATGATCTTTAAAAAACTTTACCTACTCTTCCTAAACTCTTAGGTGCTAAGCCCTCCAGTTCTTTGAACTGTGTCTCAACTATGGCTGACTTATCACTGACCACAACTGTCCAAAAAGGGACTAAACAAACATCTGTCAAAGTGTCGAATAATTCACCTACTGTCTCTAAGTCATGTCCTGACAAGAAATCTGACTCAACCACTAAAAAACTTCTTCTCACATTGATGCAAGAGGTAAAAGGTCTCAAAGATCAAATTACAACTCATTCAGAGACCTCTCCATCTACCTCTCAATCAGGAAGTTCTAAGTCTGCCAAAGGCAAAAATAAGATATTGTTTAGACCTTGTAAACACTGTGGGTTTAGAAATCACCTCTCAGAGGACTGTTATATTAAACCTAAGTTCTCTACATGTGGATCCATTAATCATTTGACCAAGGAACATCCTGAACAAATAGTGGTCAAAAGAACCATGGCCGCTTACAATGAAGCCTAGTAAAACAATTCATGCCCGCCTACAATGAAGCCTTAGCAAAACAATTCATTTCAACACACAGGGTCCTACCCGACCACATCGGAATCTCATCGTACAAAGCTTGCTAGACAGCCAAGCTACTTGAAACTGAGCCCAACGTAATCATGGGTAAATCCTATTTGTCGACAAGACTTTTTGGGGATATTCACCCACCTTGTTACGTCCTTAACTCTCACTCGGGAAAATATACCCATTCACTCACGTTTTAAGCCACATCATGGGCAACACAAATGCGACATAAGCGCTTACTACCATTCAAAAGCTACTCAGGGGTGCACATTTAAGAGCCACATCAAGGCCAACACAAATTCGACATAAGCGCTTGACTACCAATTCAAAAGCCCATATCACATTAAAGAACATTTTTCACTAAATCGGCGGCGATGAGCCCCGCTAGAAACACCAATTGTCGATATTACAAATAAAAGACAATAAGCAACTCTAGATCATGAGCACAGTAAATATTAGCCTACTAGAATTGACGAAAATCAAAACTTCCAACGATTCCAGCATGGCGACTTGGCACAATCGTCTCGGTCTAACACATCGGTACATCATAAACACCAATATTTACTACTCACATTGCTGAATAATCAATACTTTGACTAAGGCGCATCGACTTATGTTGGATATGACCCGCTAATAATGGAAACAACGTCACCATTTTCTGCTGGCATTCTGCTGGAGTTTCCATTCAACTCGCCCTTGAGTCATTACGTCGCGAAGTAGGGGTCACTACACCTGACCGTAGGTTAAGTTTCGTATAGCTCCTTATCCTAGTCCTTGACGATTAAGGTACATCACAAACTATACTACCACTACACTCAATAACGGGGAAAGAAGAAAAGAGCTTTCTTCACGGCCATCAGTTGATACAACAATAACAGCGCACATTTGATGTAGGAGAAGCCTTCTCCATTCTTCACTTTCAACCTTCTTCACTTTGGGAACCTTATGACCCCGAGAATATCCCTTCTCAGTGTCGGTATCCGGTTTCTTGGTACTCCATCATTCATCACATTTCCTCATGACTTTCGGGCGTGTCTATGTATCCATGCTCGATGGCACTCTATATCTTTACTAATCCTCAAGAAATTGTCGTTACACGACATGCGACATCCAATTCGACCACACTTCCAATCTTGCTACAACATACCTTCGTTCACAACCAATCTTTAAAAATGACTACCGGCCTATATCACAATGACCTAGACCTTATTAAGTTTCTAGACACACTCATTATAGACAAACACCGTCTGAATTTTCTCTCTGGAATGACTCGGTCAAAATGACTAACATGAGACTCTCTCCATGTAGTCAATTCAAAACGAAGTTACTTGCATTAGAATCCATCGTAGGGGTAAAAACACTTTTCTTCTTCGAAAAACCCAAATCGAACATTTTTCCCAAAGCTTGACATTTTAAAAGGTGATGATTATTCCGACATAGCACTGTTCTTCCTGAATTATGCATGGTTGATCAAGTTATGCATAATTGAGGACCAAACGACGACATGTTCGTCCTCGTCAAAATACTTTGGTTTCGCACACGACGAGCGTGAGTCATTTTTCTTTAACATATGTACACTCGTATACATCATGCCAAAAGAAAAGGAAGGAAAAAGTAAAACAAAAATTTTAATTTTAAATTTTTTTTTTGAAAAGAAAATTTATTTGACACCATGGGGTCAGTTTATGAAATTTGAACATACATTTTCCATTGTTTACACAAATAGTTTATACAATATAATTTTGATACAATTCACGCCACGACATTCGTACAACACATGAATCCGTTATTGCGATCTACAGTTTTTAAAATCATCAATTCATAAGATATTACTTCATAAAAGAAAATTTTGGTCAACGGTCATAGAAAGTATCAACAATGCCCACTCATGGATTATGCAAACAAGTAAATCAATCTAATACAAGTCGAGTGCCTCGGGGTAACCACGACCTCCAAGCATCACTCATAGTACAACATACACAACGACACCTCCTCATAACTCATAACCGAGAACTGCAACAATCGTAATAATAATACCGGGAATAACATCCGTACTTCCAAAATTTCCCGAAAAAGGATACATCATTGGCTTTCAAAGCCAGTACATCCAAAACTTCCCAAAAAGGGATACATCATTGTCTTTCAAAGCCAGTATATCCAACCGTAATGGTTTCTAAGTTTCTAATACAATGATCCCACATAATATTCGAATAAGGCTGCGGTGTTCACAAGGAGAACAAAAATACACCCGGAAGCATGATCTCACTAACTGGCACTAGCAGTTTAGTGGAGCTAAACAAAAACGGTCATAATCTAACAAAATCAAAACATACATCTAGCAGGACTACTGAGGTCCCGGAGATCTCCTCTCCACATCGGTGAGGAGTCGGTCCAACCCAAGTATACACTGCATCAAGGTACTCTCACGGCTACTCATCTCAGCAACCAAGGTCTGTAGCTGCTGAATCTGTATGTCTCTCTGCTGTACAGCGGCCTGGAGAGTCTGTACCTGCTGACTCAGTCCCATAATCATCTCATCTCTTTGGGTTGTAACCTGCTGACCCTGCTCTACATGAGCCTCGACCGGCTCCAGTCTAAGTTTGTTCAATATCTAGATCTTACAATCTTACATATTTGGGTGTTGTTATACAAATTTTTGGACTTATTACCCATTTAATTTCTGGTCTTAAAATTTTGACTTGTTTTGCAATTTCGGCGATAACTCATTCGTCGGGCGTCGATATGACTCCATCCGAATTCCTACATGTACCTAAAAGGTTTCTCTACATACTAGTCTGAATTCTCAGGTCTTCATAGACCAAAAATAATTTGAAACATACCCAACAAGCTGCTATCCCAAAGCAGACCCCAAAGAAATTGTGACAATTTTTATAGCTTACGAAAATGAGTGAATTTGAAATCTATTGATGCTATTGATGTGAGGTCAGAGGGAGGTGATAGACCTATGAGTCCTCTACAGGTACCATAATTCCTTTTTGAAAAATTTATAAAAAAATATGGAGTTATACTCCTTTTCCCAACGGTATATCAAATTTGACTAGTTTTTAGAAAAACTACGATATCTCACTCATCCAGAGGAGTTAAAATTCTATCCAACTCACCACATGTACTAACATCTCTATTGGCTTTCCCAGGTGCCGTAAGACCAAAAATAATTCACAATCAACCCCACAACCTGCTGGTTACAAACTACCGTAAAATCCATTTCAAAATCCAACCAAACACCATTTTAATTCCTCCAAACGTCAATACAAAGCCATACCCAATGACTTAACACTATTTCAAACATGAAAAATCATGGATTTCCTGAATCAAACCTTTTAAGACTTACTAAGTAGAGGTCGATACGAGAGAATCGAAACACAATGCCAACTTTATTCGAAAGTTCCAAAAATAGCCATTTTACAAAACAATGGAGGGTTATGGGATGACATATAAAAGTCACACTCCCATCAACTAAAAAATCTCAAAATGATAGATTACGAAACAACATATGCGATTCAAAAGCAATAGAAGGATATTCAAACTCGGAGTCGAACGATAAATCACCCAATGGGATCGACAAACTACGACGAATCAACATCATCAAAAGATGAAAAGTAAAGTCGCGAAAAACTTTCAGAGATAATTATATAACAGTGATGTTTTCATCATATATCAAAATAATTTTATCATATCGCATCGAAATGTTTAAAGAAATTAAACTCAATATATACTATCGTACACCATAGAATGGATGCCACACACACACACACACACACACACACACACACACACACACATATATATATATATATATATATATATATATATATATACACACACACATATATAATTATTACTTATACCAAGTGTCACCCACTTGTTACGCACATAATATGCAATCAAATATACCACATAAGACACATAAGGGATCCGGAACGATGCGCGCGCGGATATTGGACAACGATGAACAACTCGTAAATTTTTTCCGAAAACAGTTATAGTCTAGGTTTTTAAAAAAGACCTAGTTCGCTACAACCAGTGCTCTGGTACCACTCTGTAACACCCTCAAAATATGATACGCAGTGGAATACAACACTGGAGTGCTACTTCATAATACAATCGCACAAGTCATAACAAACAACTATTAAAGAGATGTTTGTTAAATGAATTTCATTTATTTTTATATGAAAAGAATCAGAGTTTCAAAGGTCTCAACCAAACGTAGAAAATTTATTTCTATAAGTCACATTACGACTTTAGTTCCAAAATATTTTTATCATTTATAGACACGAGTTCAGCAAGTCACCGTCCTTGATATCCGTGTACCGTCCCATCCGAGCCATCTTCAATACCTAAACTTGGGATACATGCTTAAAAATGTCAACAAAAACGTTGAGTGAATTCATAGAGTTTACACATAACAATTTGAACGCATAATTTTGTCCCACAAAACAACCATAACATTGCACCAACGGCAAGTTACAAAATGATTTCCAACTAATTGAGCCCGTGTATCGAAACTTAACCCATTATCACCGTCGGATAAATCGTGCCCAGATAGTATGCCACTATCTGATGTGTTTCAAAAGCTTTAAATTTATAAGACTGAAAATACCGAATAATTATATAGAAACACACGGGTAAAAGTATAACCCACGTTGTGTATTAATCGTTTTTAGTAGACCATGTCGTTACTAAGACCTAAGTGTCACTTCAAATAATTAGTTACTAGTACATCAAGTTATTTTTGTTTACTAAAATTACAAAAGTGGATTTCTCGTCAGAAACGATAAAGACCATAGGAAATCTTTAAATTCAATGAGATTTATAGCGGTCTTTCGACCTATACCGATATGATTATATAATCTAAGTTGATAAGCAAAACTGACAAGATAAGATATAATAGGGTTGCAACATAAGCTTGAGATTAAGGATATCACGATCATACCAAACGCTTATTCATTATCATAACATCACCGAGTAGTCATGAGAGATTTAGCCTCTCATGGCTAAGAAGTTCATAACAAAAGTAGATTTAACATAGGCTTCCATTATTTCAATAACTAAGTTGATAATTGTCTTCATTCTTGATCGTTAGATCTTTATTCTTCAAAGGGAGTAGTGTTTTTGGTGTTTATATGGATGATCGATAAGAGGATTAGAGTATGTGTGTGAGGGATATGGTTTTTGAGATGAGAGGAGTGATTTTAGAGTGAAAATTCATTCTCAATTTATAGGCTGATTTTGGGTGAAAGTGCGGCGCACTGACAAATAAGTGCGGCAGACTTGGTGATTAACTGCACAAGTATTAAATGGTAGATGGAAGAAGTGCGATGCACATGATAATATGTGCGGCGTACTTGGGGTGTAAATGCAGTAGCATTAAAGTCTTCATTAATTCTTCATATCAGATGGAAAGTGCGGCGCACAAAGGAAATGTGCGGCGTACTTGTGGAGTTAATGCGAATTTGACTGTCTTTGACTTGAGGAGAAGCCGCCGCATGGGGGAAGTGCGACGCAATGTTGCACTTTGACTTGATTTTTCTTTCTTTCTTGTATCTTGACTCATGAGGCGTGTAAGTATTTAATCTTTGTTTTGTTTTAACAACCTCGGGAGTCTTCAGTGAACTGCAGCATTATTAGCTATCTATAGTATCGAAAGTTCACGGAGACATGATAAATATATACAAATAACGCCGCCGAAAATGTTTATATTTGTGCGTTAACAAACCTCCAACTTAGCTTAGTGTTGCCTTCAAGCAATCTGAAGCAAAAGAATAAAATCATTTATCGTGACATGGAGAAAATTTGGATTTTTATAAGAATTTGCATATTAGATAACTTTTCAGGCATAGACATATAACATAGCACCTCACATAGGGATAGTGTTTGGTTTAAAATTCACTCAGCCACTCAGATAGGGTTAAATTTTTTTGTGAAGAACACTCAATTTGCACAGACATAATCTAGATAGCTACCATAGGCTTATACTTAACACATGAACCTAACCGAAGGGCGGAACTTGATACTGGAGAGGATACAATCTTCACGTGCCGAAACATAAGCTTTTATTTCTTTGAACTACAATAACACATATATTTTTTTCATCATACCATGATAACTAAGGCTTGGCATTGAACTTCTTCATTCAACTTAGGTATTTCAGCAACTTAGCACTAAAGGGAGTGCTTGCAAGAACAGGGACTTGTTGGATTCATTTCATGCGATTAGGCTTCGGTCTAGTAAATGATGATTAAGCATAAGTTCTACAGATTCTAAATTACCGGCTCTCTCAAATATAATTATCAACCAATAACAATGTTCCAGAAAAAGTGACAAAGACCATACGTACACATCCATAACGATGGAATAGACACGTATGACTGCATTTAAACCTTAACTCGAACAAGCTAAAGGCATCAATTATCTTGGGTATCAAAGGAGGATACCCGAATATTCATAAGGCTTAAAATTCTCACAATTTAGTGGACTGGGTTGTGCTAGCTATAATGTCAATCCGGTTAGATTTGCCTTACTAAGAGCATTTTTAATATTTTTAAAACATATATATTAAGATTTTTTTCATAAAAAATCAGTTGGAAAATTTTGGCAGGGCAAACATGGAGGGATATGATTATTTTTTTCTATTTGGCTCCCCTCCACACTTACGTTGAACATTTCCCTCAATGTGATAAATGATAATAGAGATAAAATAGGGAAAATTAAAGAAAAACGGTACTTCCTGGGGCATAGAGAAATGCATAGCTGCGGTAGAGCTATCCTTGAGCATACTTCATAATTTTCCATATCTCTAAGCTAAAGTACCTGCATAAAAGTAAAAAGCACACAAAAAGAAAATATTTTTATTGTTTTTTTTTGTAGAAATTAAATAAAGGATATTAGTAAAAGAAATGGAGGAGAGACTCCTCCACACTTAAGTGAAGCACGGGTTACCTCTCGAGAAGCGCTTAATTTTTAAGAGAGTCATTAGCTAGACTCGTACTTCGGGAGTCATTCATTAGGGAAGAAGGGAGTGACTGCTTCCCTTGGGTCATTATCTTCTTCATGATATAGTTTAAGTCGATGGCCATTGACTATGAATGTCTTTCCATCTTTTCCATAGAGTTCAACATATCCAGATGGATATTGATGTTTCACTACATAAGGTCCTAACCATCGAGATTTGAGTTTTGGTTGTTTAAATTTGTACTTCGGGTGAAAGAGTAGGACTTTATTTCCTTGTTTGAATTCTTTTCTCATTCTTAATTTTCTATCATGCCAGACTTTGGTTCTTGCCTTATATAGACGAGAGTTTTCATAAGCTTGGTGTCTAAGTTTGTCTAACTCGTGTAACTAAAACATTCTTTTCTCACCAACAGCGATGAGATCTGGGTTGCAGTTCTTTAGTGCCCAGTATACATAGTGTTCAATTTCAAATGGTAAGTGGCAGTTCATTCTTTATATTAGTTTGTAGGGTGTAGTATCGATAGGTGTTTTTTAGGCAGTGCAAAAAGCCCACAGAGCGTCATCAAGTTTTCTTGACAAAATAGCAGGATTGTCTTTAACAGTCTTTTCTAAAATTCTTTTGAGAGCTCTGTTCGTGTTTTCAACTTGACCACTAGTTTGAGGATGATATGATGTGGAAAAATGGTGGTTGACTCCATATGTTTTCATGGTTCTTTCCATTATTTTGTTACAGAAGTGAGTACCTCGGTCGCTGATTAGAGCTTTGGGCATTCCAAATCGTCAGAATAGTTTCTTCAAGAAGGTTACAATTACTCAGGCATTATTTGTTGGTAAAGCTTGAGCTTCGGCCCATTTAGATACGTAATCAACAACGACTAGAATGTATTCAAACTTATATGATTTTGGGAATGGTCCCATAAAGTCAATACCCCGTATGTCAAAAATTTCACATACTTGGATGTTATTTAGTGGCATCTCATCATGTTTTGATATATTTCCTGTTTTTTGGCATGCTTCGCAAAGGCGAACTAGAGTATGAGCTTCTTTGATAATTGTTGGCCAGTAAAATCCTGAATCGAGGACCTTTTTAGCAGTTACATTGGGTCCATAATGTCTACCGGAGACATTGATCTAAAATGGTTCGGGTTTCTGGTCCAGATATACAATGTCTGATCATACTGTCAGAACATACCTTGAAGAGGTAAGGTTCTTCCCAAAAGTAATGTTTGAGGTCAGAGAAAAATTTATTCTTTTGTTGGTACGTCACCCCTTTTGGTATAATATTACCGACCTAGTAGTTTACGAAGTCTGCGAACCAAGGTCCATTTTAATGTTGATTTCCATAAGAGTCTCTCCAGGAAAGTTATCATCGACTTCACTGTCATCGCTTGTTTCATCATTTTCAATTAGGGATAAATGGTCAGCAACAACATTTTCTGTTCCTTTTTTTGTCTTTGATTTCTATGTCGAATTCTTGCAGAAGTAGAATCCATCGAATAAGGTGTAGTTTAGCGTCTTGTTTCTTGAATAAGTGCCTTAGAGCTGAATGATCGGTGTGAACAATAGTTTTTAAGAGAATAAGATAGGATCTGAATTTGTCGAATGCAAAAACTACAGCCATAAGCTCTTTTTCGGTTACGGTGTATTTTTGTTAAGCAGGATTGAGGGTTTTGCTTGCGAAATAGATTGGGTGAAAGTTTTTATCATCTTTTTGACCTAAGACGGCTCCAGCTGCGAAATTACTTGCATCACACATAAGTTCAAATGGAATATTCCAATTTGGGCTTATGATCACAGGAGCACATGTGAGTTTCTCCTTAAATAAATCTAATGCTTTTTGACATTCATCATCGAATTCAAATGGAGTGTCTTTTTCAAGCAGCTTAGTAATAGGTCGGGCAATTTTCAAGAAATCTTCAATGAAACGTTGGTAAAAACTGGCATGTCCGAGAAAGCTTCTAATACCTTTAATATTGGTTGGGGGTGGAAGTTTTAAGATTACGTCGATCTTTGCTTTGTCGACTTCAATTCCTGCACTGGACACTTTATGTCCAAGAACAATTCCTTCTTTGACCATGAAGTGACATTTTTCCCAATTTAGGACAAGATGGGCATCTTTACAACATTGGAGCATTATCGAGGTGGCTTAGGCATGTGTCAAAAGAGTTTCCAAAGACGAAGAAATCGTCCATGAATACTTTGACGGGTTCTTCAATCATATCATGAAAGATTGCCAACATGCACCTTTGGAATGTGGCAGGAGCATTGCATAGCCCGAAAGGCATTCGCCTGTAAGCGTATGTACCAAAAGGACATGTGAACGTTGTTTTCTCTTGATCATTAGGATCGATAGGAATTTGAAAATAGCCAAAAAAGCCATCCAATAAATAAAAATATTTATTTCCTGCGAGTCTTTCTAACATTTGATCCATAAACGGTAACGGGAAATGATCTTTTGCGGTTGCTTCATTGAGTTTGCGATAATCGATGCATACTCGCCAACCCGTAACATTTCTTGTTGGAATAAGTTCATCATTTTTGTTTGTGACAACTGTAATACCACCTTTCTTTGGTACACAGTGAATAGGACTAACCCAAGGACTATCGGCAATTGGATAAATAATACCGGTATCCAAGAGTTTCACGATTTCTTTTTTAACAACTTCTTGCATGTTTGGATTTAGCCTTCTCTGTTTTTGAACAACTGGTTTCTTGTCATCCAAAAGTTGTATCTTGTGTTTACAGAATGATGGGTAGATACCAGGAATGTCTGTCGTTTTCCAAGCAAAGGCTTGCTTGTGCTTTTTAAGAATGGATACAAGTTTGTCTTTTTTTCCTATAGAAAGCTAAGATGATATTATAACAGGAAGAAGAAAAGGTTCTTCCAGGAATACATACTCTATATTATCAAGAAGAGGTTTGAGTTCGAGATCCATAGGAGGCTCTTCGAGAGATGTTTTGATTTTATAATCTGTATTGATGGTGATTTTCTCGAATGGTGGTTCTTCGGTATCAGATTCAGAGTCAGAGTTTTCATCGGCAGTCATTGCTATGACCTCATTGAATTCAGCAAAGATTTCTTCTTCGAGAAGGGTTCCTTCGATGGTATGGAGGATTTTACTACCTTCATCTAGAAGAGCATCAAAGTCTTCTTCTAAGATTTCATCAATAACATCGATACTAAAACAAGTATCATCGTTCGAATAAGAGTGTTTTATTGCAGAGTCGATATTGAAAGTCATTCATTCAGTTCTAACTCCAAGATTGAGTTGATTCTGTTTAACTCGAATAACTGCATCAGCAGTGTGAAGAAAAGGTCGTCCCAAGATTAGAGGAATTTTGCTATCTTCTTCCATTTTGAGGATAACGAAATCGGCAGAAAAGGTGAATTTACTAACTTCAACGAGCATATTTTCAGCTATTTCAACAGGGTATTGGAATGATCTGTCGGCTAATCTCACGCTCATTTTGGTAGGTTTGAGAGTTTTGAGAGATAATTTGGCATATAGCGAATATGGCATAAGGTTAATGCTAGCACCTAGGTCAACTAAAGCATTGCAAGAGAAAGTTTTGTTGAAATTACATGGAATAAGAAAGCTTCCGGGATCTCCGAGTTTGGGTGGAACTTTGTTTTGGATTATTGCTGAACTTTCATCGCTTAAGAAAGCGGCATAAATTTGTTTGATTTTGTGTTTGTTGCTTATGAGTTCCTTGAGAAACTTGCCATAATTAGGCATTCCAGCCAAGACGTCGATAAGCGGTGTTGATTCAGACAACGCAGATCAGAGTAGTTCGAGAAATTTTCCGTATTGGGCCTCTATTTTCTCTTTTCTTGGGCGTTGAGGGTACGGGATTTTTGGTTTGTATGGGTTTAGTAACGGAGTTTTCTTGGTTATGGTTGAGTTGTTTTTTTCTTTTTGGTTGTGGTGTAGGTATCACTCCTTCCCATCACTATTGAAAATTGACAGGGAGTTTCATGAACTGACTTGTTGATCCATATGGGTTAAACAGGTGGGATTGTAGGATTTACCACTTTTGTAATCTGCATTTCACCGTGCCTCATTACGAGATTGCGATGGTTGATAGACTTTGTGTCCTTTTGGGTTTGGTTGAGTGTAGCTTGGAAGAGATCCAGAAGGTCGACCAGATTGCTTGTCAGCAAGTCTATCGAACTTAGTTTTAAGATTCTGGATTGAAGCTTGATGATTTTTTGAGTACTCGTATCATTTTTTTGGGCAGGACAACAGGGTTTTTGTACGATCCCATGAATTGAGATCTTTGTATTCTCCTAACACACTCAATGGTTGGTTGACTCCTGAGAATTTTCACAGGAATTGTTGAATTGCTTTTGAAGGTCATAGGGATTGTCATCGGTTTTGGATCGGTAGTTGTCTCGGTTGTAACTACTTCATTAGTTCGAACGCCAATTATCGCGATTCGAATCTCGGTCGCGATAATCATTGTTAAAACGAGTCTTATGAAAAGTTTGCATGAATTTAGTCTCTTCTTCATCGGACATAGGTATGTCATCTTCATTAAGACCGGGTTTAGTTTTTTTAGCATTAGACTGGAGTTCTTTGTACTGAGCATCCATTTTCAAGGTCATGACATCCATTCGTGCCATAATTTTGTCAGTATCAGAATTACTACTGCCTTCATCGACGAAAGCAACGGTTCTCTTAAGAGATGATTTGGTTTTTTGATTTTTGGCCTAGTCGAGCTTGAGTAAGACTTTATCTTCGAGAAGCTGATAAGCTTGATTTGGTGTTTTATAGAGGAATATACCACCAGCTGCGGCATTTAGGACTTCTTGAGTTATCTCGCTAAGACCATGATAGAAGATTTTGATAATATTGCCTTTGGATAGATTGTGCCCATGGCAGTTTTGGAGCATTTCCTTCATACGAAGCCAAGCATCGGTTAAAGATTCATTTTCATGTTGAGAGAAAGCTCGGATTTCTCCGAGGAGTCAGTCGAAAAGAGATGGGGGGAAAGAATCTGCTAATAAAAATGGTTCAAAGTTCATCCCAAGTTTCAATAGTTCCTTCGTTGAGTTCGTCCAGCCATGTTTTCGCTTCTCCAGTTAGTGATAGGGGAAACATCAATAGGCGAACGACTTCATTTTCGGTATCTCTGTATTTGAACTTATCGCAGATTTTGAGGAATTCGTGAATGTGTTGTGAGGAACGTTTTGAGTTTCTAAGCATCAAATAGGTTTTCCTTTGACAAGAGTACAAGTGGTTCCCTTTATATCAAATTCATGTTGCGTTTTAGGAAATAGTGAATGCTGATAACCGAGAGTCAGAACGACACACGTCAGCAAACCCACGATGGTTTCATCATCCATTGTGGATAGAGATTTCAAGGAGATAACGAGCAAGATAACGGGAAGTAAGCGGATGTCGAAAATTGGCGGATAGACAATTTTCGAGTTTTGAGGTGGGTTGTTTCTTTGATAGAATGAGATTCTCCTTTTTCGTCGATGATGTCTTTGATTCAGAGTACGTTCGGGTTCAGGTAATGGTTCAACAAGTTCAGGATTGGAAGCACGTGTATGCATCCAAAGGAGAATTTGTTTGGGGTCAGTTTGCCAGAAAATTGTATGGCGATTTTTGAAAAAGATGGGGAGTTAAAATAATTTTCCAGAGTTGACTACAAAACAGCTTTAAAATCCCCCGCAGCGGCGCCAAAAACTTTGATGTGTTTCAAAAGCTTTAAATTTATAAGACTGAAAATACCGAATAATTATATAGAAACACACGGGTAAAAGTATAACCCACGTATGTAGTATAATCTTTTTTAGGTAAGACCAGGTCGTTTGACTCGTTTTTGGGTCAAACGAACTCCGTTTTCGGTCTAGTCTTTTTCATTCTTCGTTATTTGATCCCTAGAGTAGTTTAGAAGTGAAAAATTTTCCGTAGGGTTATTTTTAAAGATTTTAGGTTTTCCCCCTTTTGTTCGGGATTCGTGCTCTCGTTTTTTAGCTTAAATTCATAATTTTTAGGTTTTTCTTAAACGTTTTTGTTTGTTATTGTTTAATTTGACTTTTTCAATCTCCCAAATCAATTCCTTCCTTCAAACTCAAATCTTCGATCGTATCGATTTACCAGTCCAGCCTCGTTGGGGATAAACGACCCGGGAACGCTCTATACTACTTCTCGGTTTTATTGATTGTTGTTTTTTTTATACTTATATATATATTTTATATTTTATTATATATTATATATATTTACAGTGTGAATTTTGCCAATCAATAAGATATAATAGGGTTGCAACATAAGCCTGAGATTAAAGAAATCACGATCATACCAAACGCTTATTCATCATCATAACGTAACCGAGTAGTCATGAGAGATTTAGCCTCTCATGGCTAAGGAGTTCATAACAAAAGTAAATTTAATATAGGCTTCTATTATTTCAATAACTAAGTTGATAATCGTCTTCGTTCTTGATCGTTAGATCTTTATTCTTCAAAGGGAGTAGTGTTTTTGGTGTTTATATGGATGATGGATATGAGGATTGGAGTATGTGTGTGAGGGATATGGTTTTTGGGATGAGAGGAGTGATTTTAGAGTGAAAATTCATTCTCAATTTATACGCTGATATTGGGTGAAAGTGCGGCGCACTTACAAATAGGTGCGGCGGACTTGGTGATTAAATGCACAAGTATTAAATGCTAGATGGAAGAAGTGCGGCGCGCATGATAATATGTGCGGCGTACTTGGGGTGTAAATACAGTAGCATTAAAATCTTAATTAATTCTTCATATCAGATGGAAAGTGCGGGTCACAAAGAAAATGTGCGGCGTACTTGTGGAGTTAATGCGAATTTGACTGTCTTTGACTTGAGGAGAAGCCCGCACATGGGGTAAGTGCGGCGCACATTTGCACTTTGACTTGATTTTTCTTTCTTTCTTGTATCTTGACTCATGAGGCGTGTAAGTATTTAATCTTTGTTGTATTTAACCTCGGGATGCCTTCAAGTGAACCTGCAAGCAATTTAAGCTGTTAAGTATCGAAAGTTCACGAGAAACGCCACCGAATAGATGTATAATTTGGGCGTTATCACTATCCCTCACTCAATACAAAATGTCCGTTACAGGGTGTTCACTATCAATCAGGATTCAGACCCCGGAGAGGGTTGTCAAACCCAATAGATCTATTTAATGCATTAGCGTTTACCTCCTCGGTAATTAACGGTCACACAGTAAAAGGCATATACTCAATAGCAATGGAATCATATCACGTATCAATAACACATTTGCGTTCACTTTTCAAAACAAGCAGTATCCCCCTCGCGGGTTTATAAAACATTTAAAATAGGTCAAAAGCGAGGCTATGAACTCACCTTGATCGAAGACCACGATCAATAATCCAAATAAAACGCAGAGCGTATCAACAACGATCTCGACCACGACCTATGATTATGTCGCCCGATTATAATATGTACAAAGTACGATCAACGATGCGCACATCGTAGCGGTAAATATATATATATATATATATATATATATATATATATATATTTATATATACATATATATATATATATATATATATATATATATATATATATATATATTATATTCAGACATGTGATGAGAAATCCACTTGCGCGTCTTAGATCCTAAAACCCTATATAATCGAGTTACGATCATCCTTTTATTTATCTGACGTGTACCTTTATCGAAAGCTTTTCATTTTTAGAAAGTTACCACTTTTCGCAAGTTCGAGTATCTAAGAATATATATTAATACTGTAGTACTTACTTACTTCATTACAATTCCACGTTCAATGATCATATGATCATATACCCATTTTAGAAGTTATACTTCACTAAACATAAAAGTTACTATTTTTAGTGATTATCTCCGTTTATAGATATTCGTTAAGTCCCAAAATTCTATACTAGTAATATTATTAGTGTTTATTATTTTTAATAAACATTCAACAAATCATACACCAACCCGTTGACTTTAAAAGTCAACGTTGGACTTTATTTGACTTTTACTATATGTATATATTTTATCCAAATCTGACCCGTCCGAAACGACCCACCAAATCACCTTTTTACGATTCGGAGTCAAAAGAGATTTTATGCGAAACAATATTTCGGACAACTTTTTAGTTTAACCGAGACTTGAATCTCGACAGAAAATGATTAAAATGCCTTTACGAGAATCTGCTAAAACTTAGTATTTTTTTCTTAAAATATGTAGATATGTTTTTAAGTTTTTCGACCCGACATTAAGCGTTTTTAAGACTAACAAGCCTCGCGGCAAGCTAAAACGAGATTCCGAACAACTTTCGTGTTTCGCCGAAAGGCTAAAACGGACTCGGATTTTTATATCTGTTTGGATTTTTATATCTTTTCCAAACTTGTTTTTGCCGTAACTTCTTCGTTTTTAAGAGTTACGAGGCCTACTTTATATCAAAACGATCGTAAAAATACCCTTTATAATATTTTCTAACCCAAAAACAGTTTTCACAAAATTTCAAACCTTGTTTACCGCGTACTGTTTTCTGCTCGAATTTACCATTTTCAAAACGCGCCGAAAACCATTTTCGACCCAAAAATCATCTTACAACACTTCTAAAATAGCCTAAAACAATATTCAACTCTTTCAATCATCCAACAACCAAATCTAAACTAGACAACGCAAGATCTCACAGATTTCATCACATGCAATTATAGATAATTAATCGAATCATAAAAATAAAAATAACACTAGTAAGAAACTGCTTACAATGCTATATAAAGCAAGACCAGACTCTATCAAAACTCGTCTTGTTCCCCTTTTGTTCCTTAGCCGAACTTAAACCAACCCAAAATCCAAAACCAGACTTTTTCCATTTAAACCGAGCTTCTAATAACGATTATCTAGCAATTTTAAACACCCCTTTTTGACCGAAACTTCTCAATCAAACCTAAAACCCAACTTCTTCAAAACTCAATGTATGTATGATTTTATTATATGAAAACATAGGCCTTAACACAAGGATCAATAATATATAAGTTGATTGTAATGCATGTCAGAAAATCAATGATGAAGGCGGTTGGAGGGTGGTGACCGACGGCCATGGTGGAAGGAGAAGGAGGAGAAGTAAATTTTTCTAAAAGGAAAAATGAGTGTGGGTGGTAGTTTATATAGAAGAATAGTTTAGGCTATTGACACTTTTGGTCCCTCCCTCTTTTTCTAGTTTAGACATTTGACACATAAATGTTTTTCTTAAATAAAAACCGAAAACCGTGGCTCGGGATTACACTTTCGAGACCATTTTTTATTTCCGTTACATTTTTCTTGGTTTAAAACATTTAATAAAATGTGTACACTTCAAAACGCGAACAAAGACGACATTCGTAAAAATTAATAATTTACGATCTTAAAAATAATAACGAGACACGTCGTAAATTTTTACGATGCTCAAAACGGTTAACGGTCGCGCGGCTAAACATTGACTCGCGAAATGTCAAAATAAAAATTATAAAAATTTCTCCAATATTATTCGTAATAAAATACGAAAATATTTATTCGCGATAAATAAAAATATTAAATATCGAAGTTCAATCATATGAATTTATAAAATAATAATTATGACGTTGGGTGCGCGATCGTCATACGCGTCGTAAATTACATTAGTTGTTGTTGACTATGTATCTAAGTGGGCCGAAGCCCAAGCTTTACCAACTAACAATGCCAGAGTTGTTATATCCTTCCTGAAGAAACTATTATGCCGATTTGGAATGCCCAAAGCTCTCATAAGCGACCGAGGAACGCACGTTTGTAGTAAGATAATGGAAAAAAACCATGAAAAGGTATGGAGTTAACCACCGTTTCTCTTGCATCATATCATCCTTAAACAAGTGATCAACTTGAAAATACAAACAGAGCTCTTAAAAGAATTCTTGAAAAAAATGTAAAAGATAATCCCGCTATCTGGTCAAGGAAACAGGATGACGCTTTGTGGGCTTTTCGTACTGCTTTTAAAACACCAACTGGAACCACGCCTTACAAGCTTATATACTGTAAGAAATGCCATCTACCGCTCAAAAATAAACACCGTGCATACTAGGCCCTAAAAAACTGTAACCCAGATCTCATCGTCGCTGGTGAGAAAAAAATGTTTCAGTTGCATGAGTTAGACGAACTCAAACATCAAGCTTATGAAAACTCTCGTCAATACAAAGCAAGAACCAAGGTCTAGCATGACAGAAAACTTAAAATGAGAAAAGAATTCAAAAAAGGAAACAAACTGTTACTCTTTCATTCTAAGTACAAATTTAAACAACCGAAGATCTGATTACGTTGGCTAAGACCATACGTAGTAAAACATCAATATCCATCCGGATATGTTGAGCTATATGGTAAAGATGGAAAGACGTTCATTGTTAACAGCCATTGACTCAAGCTATATCATGAAAAATAAGATTATAATGACCAAAGGGAAGCAGTCACACCCTTCTTTCCCAAAGGTGACCCCCGAAGTAGGAGTCTAGCTAATGACTCTCTCAAAAATTAAGCACTTCTCGGGAGGCAACCCATGCTTTTATTTTATTTCCATTTAAGTGCGGAGGAGTACTAAAGGAAACCAAAAAAATATTTTCTTTTGTATGTTTTGTTTATTTACTTTTGCAGGTAGTATAGCTTAAAGAAAAGAAAGAAGAATTATAACGCAAGCTCAAGGATAGCTTTCTCGCAGCTATATTTCTCTATTCCCCGAGAAGTATCATTTTCCCTTAATTTTCCCTATTTTATATTTATCAGTTTTTACATTGAGGGCAATGTTCAACTTAAGTGTGGAAGGGAGCCAAATAGAAAAAATTAATTATATCCCTCCATGTTTGCCCTGTAATCTGGCCAAATTTTCAACTGATATTTTAAAAATCTTATATATGTTTTTTCTTTTGAACTTAAAAAATGCATAAGCTTAGTAAGGCAATTCCAACCGGATTGACAGTATAACTTGCACAAAATCAACCCATTTAGATTGTAAGGATACCTAAATTTTTGCCTTTAGCTTTCTCGGGTTAAGGTTTGAATGCAATTGCGAGTGTCTCATCCGTCGTTACGGCTGTGTACTTGTAGTTTGTCGTCTTTTCCGGAGCATTGGTATTCGTATAAAATTATATGAGTGAGCCGGTAATTTAGTAGCTCCAGGACTTGTGCTTGATCATCATTTAGTAACCGCAGTGAGGTTAATTTATAGATGAAATCATATGATAAGAGGTAAAATAAAATCCCTGTGTAATCGTGTTACCTGCAGCACTCGCTTTTAGGGTTGTGACCCTTCTGGAGTATCCCAAGAGTAAAAGAAATGTGCTCAATCAAAGAAGAAAAGTATTGTGCGAGCCTTAGTTATCGCAAGTATTTGGTATAAAAAAAGAGAAGAAGAAATAAAAGTTCAAATGTATAAGGCTAAGGCTGAGCACATGAAATCAGTAAATGTTATTTACCCTCATCATTATCATGTTTTGCCTCTTTGAGATCTTGTCTAGGTGCTCACGCCGCAACGAGCATGTTTATGTGCCATGCACAAGCATATGGTAGCGACCTATACTATGTATGTGCAATTGAGTGACTTCACAAATATAAACTCTATCTGAGTGACTAGAGTGAATTTAAAATCAAACAGTTTCCCAGTGTGAGGTGCTCTGTTATATATCTATGCCTGATAAGTTATTAAATCAGCAAACACCTGTAAAATAATAATTTTTTCTCCACGACACGATAAATGATCTTGTTTTCTCACTTTGATTGCTTGATGGCAAGCAATAGCTAAGTGTGGAGGGATTTGATAACTCTTTAATTATACAGGTTTTCGGCGGCCTTATTTGTATATATTTTCATCATTTCTCGTGAACATTTGGTACATAATCCTAGTAGGTATCACACGCGCAAAATTTGAGAAAATATCACACGAATATTCTACCTTAATGGGTATTCAAGAATCGGCACATGAAATTTTAATGAATTTGAAAGAAATCATATTGAGAAGTAATCTCTATGGAACTTGTGAGGCGTCTACGCTGCACTCCCACTCAGCATTAAATGAAGAAATTAATGATCCAAGAATGTGCGCTGCACTTCTCAATAGCATTAAATGAAATTACACTGACATAGCCAAAGTACGTCGCACATGTATAAAGTGCGCCGCACTTTCACCTGTTTTCAGCCTATAAATAGAGGACGAAAATCATGCCTCTCATATCATTCCAAAGCATTCCAATATCATCTCAACAACACCTTTATCTCACCAACACCTGGGTTTGAAGAAGGATGAACTAAGAACGAAGAAAAACACCATAACATTTAGAAAATAAAGATTCAAACATCGAATCAATACTTGTAAAGGGTGGAGTTTGATCCATTTTCCTACCCAATCATACTATGTTTCTTGTTTCTCTACTTGATTTCATTATGAACTTCATAGCCATGAGAGGCTAAATCTCTAATGACTACTCGGATATCTACGCTGCACTCCCACTCAGCATTAAATGAAGAAATTAATGATCCAAGAATGTGCGCTGCACTTCTCAATAGCATTAAATGAAATTACACCGACATAGCTAGAGTACGTCGCACATGTATAAAGTGCGCCGCACTTTCACCTGTTTTCAGCGTATAAATAGAGGACGAAAATCATGCCTCTCATATCATTCCAAAGCATTCCAATATCATCTCAACAACACTTTTATCTCACCAACACCTGGGTTTGAAGAAGGATGAACGAAGAACGAAGAAATACACCATAGCATTTAGAAAATAAAGATTCAAACATCGAATCGATACTTGTAAAGGGTGGAGTTTGATCCATTTTCCTACCCAATCATACTATGTTTCTTGTTTCTCTACTTGATTTCATTATGAAATTCATAGCCATGAGAGGCTAAATCTCTAATGACTACTCGAATATGTTAATATAATAAATAAGTATTTGGTATTATTACGATCTTGTTAATCTTAAGCTTATGTTATAATCCTATCGTGTCTTATCTTATAAACATTGATTATCAACTTTGATTGTATGCACATAACTATAACACCCCTAAATTTACAACGTAGTGGAATACAACATTGGGGTGCTACTTCATAATACATGTACAAGAGTCACAGTAAACGACATCAAAAGAGACGTTTATAAAACAAAATAACATTCGATTTATTTAGAAAAATCAAAATCAAATAAAAAACAGTCAATTACCTAGTAAAAACAAAAAAACAGCAAAAACACAAAAAATAAAAAAAAGAAAATAAAAAAACAAAATAAAAAAGAAACATTCAAATCAAAAAAAACAATAACAAAAAAAATAAAAAAAGACAAGGAAAAAAAATCAAACAAAATCAAAAACAATAAAAAAAAAAATAAAACAAAAATCAAAAAAAAAAAAAAAATATCAAACACTTCAAATTCATCAAACAAACACTCATAATCAAATAAAAGACAAACATCAATAAACAAAAATCATCAAAATCACAAATAAAAACAAAAAATAAAAAAAAAAATAAAATAAATAAAATATAAATCATTCATCACAAAATCTACAAAAAAATAAAAAATATTGAAAAACAAAAAAAAAAACATATCATACAACAAAAAAAAAAAAAAATGAAATCAATAATAAAAAAAAAAAATAAAAAACAAAAAAATCAAAAAACAACAAAAAAAAAAACACACTTACAAAGAAAAAAAAAATCAATAAAAATACAAAAAAAAAAAATCAACAAAATTAAAATATAAAATCATAAAAACAAACTACAACAAAAAATCACTAAAAAAATAAAAAAACACAAATAAAATCAAACAAAATAAAATCAAAAAACAACAAAACACAAAAAAGAAACCAAACAAAAAAAAATCAAATTTCCCCCATAAAAAAAAATAAATACAAAAACATCAAACATAACCAAGAAAAACAATTAAAAAAATAAGAAAAAAAAGCAAAAATACAAAATAACTAATCAAATCACACAAAAAAACAAAAAAATAACAAAATATCAAAACACAAAAACAAAAAGAATAACATCCAAAACGTTCCCAAAAAAAAACAAACATCAAAGAGTCAAAAAGAAAACTAAGGGAGAAATACCAAAAGAAATATCAAATCAACAAAAAAACCAAATCACCATCAACTAACCCCAAAAAAAAAACAAGCTCAAAAAAAACAACACAAACATCCTAAAAAAACAAATCCTAACAAAAAGCAAAAAAACTCACAAACAAACCCCAAATCATACAAAAACCCCAACAAAAATTCAAATACAATCACACAAAATCCCACACAAAAACAAAAAACAAAAAACACCAGTCGTAGCACCCAAACTAAACAAAACACTGACCCAACCCAGACAACCCACACTCCCAACCACCGCCAAACCAACCCAAAACCACCCCACCCCCCAACACCAACAACCCCCCACACAACAAGCACCACAACACCTCACCACACACAAAACAAACCCCCACCATGACCCCCTCCACCCCCCCCCCCCACCCACCCCCCCGCAACCCTCCAAATCCCCTCCCCACCAGCCCCACCTTCCGCCCCCCACCCCCCGCCCCCCCCCCCCCCACCCACCCGCCACCACCACACCCAATCCCCCCCCCCCCCCCCCCCCCCACGCCCCCGCCCCAGGCCCCCCCCCCCCCCCCCTCTACACCCCCTCCCCCAGACACTCCGTCCCTCCCCCACCCCCCCCCCCAAGCCCCCACCAACCCCCCGCACCCCCCACCCCACCCCCCCCCCACAACCCACTCTCACCCCCTAACCCCTACCCCCCCCACCCCAACCACCCCCGTACCCCCCCCCCCCACACACCCCCCCCCCCCCGACCCACACCCCGCCCCCCCCCACCACACCCTAACCCCCCCCCCCCCCCAAACCCACCTCCCCCTCCCCAACTCCCCCTATTCCCCTATTTACCCCCCCCCCCCCAAACCACAACCCCACCACCCCTCCCCCCCCCCCCCCCCCTCCCCACCTTCCACCCCCCCCCCCCTAACACCCCCCCCACCCCCCCCCCCACCCCCCCCCCCCCCCCCCACCCGACGCCCCCCTCACGCCACCCCCCAACCACCACCCTTCCCCCCTCCCCACCCCCCCCTCACCACGAACCCCACACCTCCCCCCCACCCCTTCCCCCCCCCCCCCACCCACCTCCAAACCCAACCCCCACCCCCCCGCCCCACCCTCCCCCGCCCCCCCCCACCTCCCTTCCCCCACCCCACCACCTAACCCCCACCCCCCCCACCCCCCCACCCTAGACATACCCCCCCCCCACCACCCAATACCACCCCCACCCACCACCCCCCCACCCCCACCCCCCCAATTCCACGCCCCCCAAACCCACCACCCACCCCACCCTCACCAACCCAACACCCCCACCACACCCCACCCCCCGCCCCACCCCCCCCCCCCCCTCACCCCCCACGCTCCCCCACCAACCCCCCCACCCCTTACTCCCCTCCCCCCCCCCACCCCCACACCCCTCCCTCCCCCACTCCCCCCCACCCCCCCAACCCATCCCCCCCCCTCACCCCACAACCCCCAAACCACCCACCCCCCCCAACCCACCAACCCACCCCCCCCTCCCCATCCACCACCCACCACGCCCCTCCGTCCATCCACCCACACCTCCCCCTCCCATCCCCCCCCCCCACCACCCAACCCCCCCCCACGCCCCCTCCCCCCACCCCCACCACCTACCCCCCCACCCTACCCCCCCCCCCCCCCCCAACGCCACAGCAAACCCCCCCTCCATCCCACGAACCTAGAACCCCCCCACCAAAAAAACCCTCACAAACCTCCTCTCCCACCCATCTCAACACCCCCCCCGAACCCCACCACCACACAATAACCACCCGCACACACACACAACATCACCAAAACCCCTAACCACACCATCACACCGAAAAACAAAAAACTCACAACCAACTCCAACCACACACTCACACAAAACAACTAACACAAACCACTAACACGCCAAAAAAAAGCGACATCTAAACAATTCACCCACTAACCCTAATAAAAAACCCTCTCCCCCCCCACCCCCCGCGAACCCCCCGCGCCCCAACCCACGCCCCCCCCCCTACCACCTCCAAAAACAACATCCCATCATACAGAGACCGACTAATTCACAACAAACCCATAATAAAAAAACCAAACCAAAACAAAACAAAAAAAAAAACCATAAATCCACCAACAAAACAGAACCACACGCGCCCCTAAAACATCCGCAAATCCCCCCAAACACAACCAACACCCTACACCAAAATCACACACTAACAAACACCACCCCACACCCCACCCCCTCACCCCCCCCCAGCCCCACCACAACCCTTATTCCACCACCCCACCTCTCCCCTCCAATCAACCAACTCAAACACCCCGCCCCCCAACCCAACCCCACCCCACTCCCCCCCCAACCAAAAACCACACACCAAAACAACAAACAGCACAAACCAACAACCAATCAAAACACACAAAATCAAACAAAAAAACAAACCAAAGCATAAAAAGCAAAACCAAACAACAAAAATAACTAAAAACAAAAACTATACTTCAAAAAAAAAAAAACCAGAAAAAAAAACAAAAAAATCAATCCAACAAAAAAATCAAAACACCATACACGATAAAATCAATCAAAAAAGACAAAAACACAACCAAAACAGAAAACACGACAAATCAAAAAAAACAACAAAAAAAAAAAAAAAACGAAATCAAAAAAAAAAAAACAAAACACACATAAAACAAAAACAAAAAAAACCAAACAATACATAAAAAAAAGTTCAACAAACTCAAAGTCACCATCACAAATCAAAACGAACATCCGACAAAAGCACAATCAGCAGTAAAACCGAATTCACAACCGCCCACAATCTACGAACAAACCACTCACAAACACACAACAAAAATCATTCCCGAGAAATTAAAAAACATAACAAAAAAAAACAAAAAAAAAAAAAAACAAATCATAAAAAAAAAACACAAATCACAAAAATACATTAAAAAAAAAAATAACATCACTCACAAAAAAAAAAAAAACAACCAAAAAAAAAAAAAGAAAGACATAAACAAACAACATAAAAACCACATATAAAAACAAAAAAACACACAATAAAAAAAAGATAAAACAAAAAAAAAAACAAACAATCAAAAAAAAAATACAAAACAAGAAAAAACAAAAAGAACAAACTCACAACAACCAACAACAGCGAAAAAAACACACTCAAAACCAAAAAACAATAAGAAATCAACGAAAACGAAATCCCAATCAAAACCAACCAACAAAAAGTAAAAAAATAAAACAAGCCAAAACAAACCAAACCACCGAAGACACACTAGAACCAACGAAAGTTCAGGAAACAAACAAACCAAAGAATTCAAACAGAAGAAATCAATCAAAAAGACAAAAGAAAAATCAACAATTAATCACAAAAACATGAAAAAAAAAACAAATTCAATACAAACAAAAAACCGAGTCAACACTATAAACTAACAAAAAACAAAAAACAACAAAATCAACAAAAAAATGAAAAAAATAAAAAAAAACAAAAACAACTAAAAAAAACAAATAAATAAAACAACAAAAAAAAACAAAAAAAAAACGAAAATCAAAAATCAAAAAAACAAAAAGAATCACAAAAAAGATAAAACATCAAACAGAAGATAAAAAACACAAAAAAATCAAATATAAAAAATCACAAAAAAGAAAAAAGTCAAAAAAAAAAAAAAAAAAATCCCAATAAACTCATAACAAAAAACTCAAGACACACAAATAAGTAAAAAAAAAACAAATAATCAAAAACCTTCTAACAATCAAAAACAAAAAAAATCAAAAAAACAAAAAATAGACAAACAAACAAAAATCAAAAAATCAAACAAAAGAAAAGAAATTCAAATAAACAAAAATCAATAAAAAACAACAGTCAAAAACAAAAACACAGTCAGAAAAAAAAAAGATAACAATACCAAACCAAAAAAACAAAAAAATATACCCAAAAAACAAAAAAATTCACACAACAAAAAAAATACCGCAAAAAAAAAATAAATCACCAAAAAAAGCAACAATCACAAAAACAACAAAAAAAAGTAAAAAGAAACAAACAAAAAGACAATAAAAAAAAGCGAACAATAGAAAAAACACAAAAAAATCCAAAAAGAAGAAAGAAAAAATAAAAAAAACAGAAAAAAAAATCAAAAAACCAAAAACAAAAAAAAAACAAACACAAAAAAGCAGAAAAACACAAATCAAAAAACATAAAAAAAAAGAACCAAATAACATAAAAAATCAAAATCAACCAAAAAAAACAAAAAACAAAACCAAAAAAAAAGCAATCTGATACCAATTGTAGAGTTTGATCTAGGCTTGTCTAGGATTAATAAATAACAATGAACATAAACATGAATATGCATAGCCGAAATAGCATAAGAACAATGTTATTTTAACAAGGTTTTTCTTTATTAACATTCCATACAAGCCCTAATTCTACTTGATCAATAGTAGAACGGTTATCTAACTATAACAGGAATCAAAAGATCATTGAGGCTAAAACACTAACTAATCTAGGCGTTTACATAAACCATACGCCTAGAATACACACTTTTAGACGTCTACATTTTTCTGTTTGGTGCACACACACACACGACTTGCACACCTAAAACCTACAACCTAATATCTCTTTATATAATAGAGATATCTAGGTTTACAAAGGAAACATAATACTATTAGGAAACTATTAAATCTTTCCTATCAACATTAAAAGCATTAATATACAAGTTGTAACTTATCTTTAATCAGCGTTAACTTGGTCTTTATCTTTTTAAGCAAGTCTTTAATGTTGATCTTGTTTCCTTCTTTAGCATATCTTGTAGAATCCTCCAACTTTTGTAGAATTCCATAATGTCTAATTAGTCCCTCTTATTTCATTCTTTTGTTCTTTTGTCTCATCAAATCTATAAATCCCAACAAGTCACAACACGACTCATTTTGTTAAAAGTTCCTTTATGGATTGTACAAAATTTCACCAAGTTCGTGTCCTTCAATATCCGCGTTTCATCCCATCCAAGCAAGCAAAAGCACCTAAACCTAAGATACATGCTTAAAAACGTCAACACAATGGTTGAGTGAATTCATAGAGTTTCAAATAACAATTAGAACACATGTTTGATTCCCCAAACATTTATCACATTAGAACGTGGTTTAGTTCTACAAAACACGTATGACTTACTAGCTAGGCAAGCCATACCATTATTTCCAACTTTCATGAGCCCGTGTACCGAACCTTAACACATTTATCATGATAGATAAAATACTTGATCAGTTGTATGCCACCACCCCTCTCTCAATACAAAATGTCCATTTGACAGGGTGTTCACCAACGGATTCAAACCCCAGACAGGGTTGTCAAACCCAGTAGATCTATTTAATGCATTGGCGTTTACCTCCTCGGTAATTAACAGTCACACAGCAAAAGGCATATACTCATGGAAATGAAATCATATTATCATTTCAAAACACTTGCGTTTAATTTTTAGAACAACAACATTGAACCTGTATAAAACCGCTTATGTTTAATTCATAAAACAAGCAACAACAAGTACGTTTAAAACTACTTGTTTCACTTTTCAAAACAAACAACAACAAGTACATGTAATGTTACTTGTGTTCTATTTTTCAAAACATGCATGTATCCCCCTCGCGGGTTTATAAAAACATTCAAAGCATTTAAAAGCGAGGCTATGAACTCACCTTGATCGAAGACCATGATCAAACAATCAAATCAATCACGAAACGTCACCAATAACGAACTCGACCGCGACCTATAATTATGCCGCTCGGTTACTATATAATAAAGTACGATCGAATGATGCGTACATCACAACGATAGAAATCGTATAAAATACACATGTGATGAGAAATCCTCTTGCGCGACCTAGATCTTAACTTTTAGTACTATTTAGATAATATCTTTCATTCAAACATAAGTTGTATCACTTTATTGGAAACTTTCTATTTTCGAAAACTTTAAATTTTTAGAAAGTTACTATTTTCGAAAAGTCCACCCATTTGGTCAAGCTAGCCCATAGAATATTTTATCTTCTATTTATAACCATCTATTATCATCTTGCCATTTATATGACACTCCTGACGATATACTCCTTATATACTTGTATATATAAGTATACTATATTTCAAAAGTTTCTATTTTTAGAATTATCCCCGTTCATAAAAATTGTTAAGTTTAAAATGTTATAATTGTAGTAATAATAACGTTTAGACTAACTTCCATAGTGCTACCAAGATTATCCTTTTGATATTGTATATGGTCAGGCACCCTCTCTTTTCATTCCTTATGTACCTAAGGATAGCAGAGTTGAGCTGGTAGACAGGACTCTTCAGGCTAGGGAGAAGGCATGGGACTGATAAAGAGCTTGCAGTTCAGGATTGGGTGTATTTAAAACTACAACCATATAGAAAACTTACTATGAGGAAAGGCAGACAACACAAGCTCTCATCCAAGTTTTATGGCCCATTTTAAGTAATTGCAAGGATTGGTCAAGTACCTTATAAATTAGAATTACTTGAGTCTACAAAAGTACATCCTGTGTTTCATGTTTCCTAACTAAAGAAGTGTTTAACTCCTAATATTGTGATAGGTACTTTTCCTGATTGTGATGCTCAAGGATTGTTGGCTGCTGAACAACTAAGCTTCTGGAAAGAAAGATTGTCAAATAGCAACCATATGGGAGTGTTTGGCTTAATCCAATGGAGTAATGGGACTGAGGATGACGCTACTTGGGAGGATTTAGCTGATCTTGTCAAGAGATTTCCTTCTTTAGGATCGACTTTGTATCAACGTGACACAATCTCATATATTAGTTGGATTAAAAAATCAAAATATATTAATTTATTTATCTAAATGTTACTTATTGATACTAATACTATTATTTTAGTTCAAAAGATCTCTCTAAAACACTATGCTAAAATTAAATACTATAGATCGACATTTCTAACTTGAATTTTATGAGTCTTAGTTTTTATGCTAAAATTAAATACTATACATTTAAGTAACTGCGAATTTACTTCCTTATATTAAATTGACCGTTTTCTTTTATCTACATTTTCCTATATATTGAAAGATCTTTTCCCATTTGAAAGACACCAAAAAAACAAAACTCGGCCACTTCTCCCCCTTTGTTACTTTCATATTTTTCTTGGTGTATTCGGTTTGTAATAAAGGGAAGGCACGCATTTGTTTGCCTTTTTTTTTGTAACCATGGTTTTCGACCTTTTAGCCGACTAATCCACGAGGTTTAAACCTGAAAATTCCTTTTTTAGGAGGTTGGCGTGGCCACTTCAACTTTTTTGCACCTAGCAGCAATTGAGACCTCACACATTACGTTCATGATTTCTCAAACACCTTGGAGAAGAAAATTTTGTTTTTAGAAAAACTGTAAGCATGACACGCCTCAACATTTCCTTGTTTGAGTTTTTGAGTCTCAACATTCAAAAACCTTAAGGTATGATTTTCTACACCTAATCTTTTTTGTTATTATCATCATATTTTTTGTTCGTCTCTAGTAGCAATACACACTTAATATCAATCAATCTTAAGAGAGACTCTTTGCTAGTAGAGGCAATAGTTGACCGGAAAATAAATTAGACATAATTGCTTGAAAAGTATTTATATTGTTTCGTTGAGGAATATAAATGAGACTAACTGGGATTTTCTAAAACGTGCCCCGAGGCACATTTGAGTTAATATAAAAGTAAAGTTGGAATTTATTAAATGCAAATTTACATTTAATTATGGTAAATAATAACTATATTTACCGAGAATTAAATGCATATTTTGATATAAAAGAAAATTTCGTGTTTAATAAACATAACTTAACATGTGCTTGAGGGCACATGTTAGAAAAATCCTAACTTAGATATGAGTTATTGGATGTTGAATAACGTAAAGTGTTCCGGTTTTCTAAAATAACTGAGAATTTGTTAAGTTATAAATAGCATAAACTGTTGAAAGCAATGTTGATCAGCCAACCATAATGTCATATCTGTAAGTTATGGCAACTGAGTTGGTTTGGTGCAAACAGCTTGTGCTACTCTTCAAATTTTATAAGCAATGATTGGTTGTTTTGGATTTACTTGTTTTATAGTGCTTATCTGCCTAAGCAAACAGGTATTATTGGAGCAGGCTACTTATTAGGTTATATTTGACACCTTTTGAATGTTTCTAATTTCCTATTAAATTTTACTTCAAATTGGTTATGGTTCAGGTATCAAGCAATGCATCTAATGATAGTCTCTCATGTTATGCATATTTGTTAAATAAACAACTGTGATCTTGCTTCTTCATTCATAAAAACTCTTTGTTATCTAAAATTTTCTCATGCACACTACATATTTTGATGACTATTTTGTCCAAGGGGTCCAAATACGATGCATGTATATAATACCCCAAAATTGGATAGCAACGGAAGGTAACCTGGGGTGCTACATCATAGCACAAAGTACAAGTTAAAACGACCTCTAATTGAGATGTTTTGAAAAATTACACATTCGATATATAATAAAACATCAGAGTTCATATTAATATAAGGTCCCAAAAAATATTTAAACATTACATAAATGTTTTTAAAAGAAAGTTTTATCGAATGGTAATAATATGCAGAGTCCTCAAAATATGTCGTGCGACTTTCTTCCAAGACAACACCTTAAATACCTGTGATAAACATGCTAAAAACTGTCAACAAATAATGTTAAGGTAAAATTCATAGGTTTTATAATAGCAAAATATGTATGGTTTAGGCGACGGTCACGAGATGATTCTTTCTTGTTTATCTTAATGCTCAACGTTTATTTGCTTAGCTATTGAATGCATGTTTGTTGTAAAAGCGTTTGCCTTTTACTAGCAATTTAGATAAAATATCTCTTAGTTTATTTATATAACACATGCTCCTAAGTGCTAAATTCTAACATGTTTTACATGATGATTGCATTTAAAATTATCACGTTTTGTATGTGTCATTTTACATGACTTACGTGTTAATTAAGCACCTATACAATGTTAGTTTAATGTGTGACAATTAACATTTAAATGTCATATAGTCTTACACATTAATTTTTTTGATTAGTATGTTGATGCATGCTTAGATAAACTTGCATGCTTATATCTATATGTCTTATACGTCTATGTATATATTTTTTCATACTAGAATATCTTTCTTCACGTCCGTGTCACTAATCTAAATTTTCAAAAGAGTCACAAAATGGCCTTAAATCTTCTAGAGTCTTCCTTTACACATTCCCTTAATCATCATCTCCCTCTCTTCTAAATAATCCACTCTTTGTCACGGAAAAGTTAGATGCAACTCTAATACCCTTCCAAGTAGGTTTGACAACTTAAATATTTCATCCGAAATATTCAAGTATATTTAACTTGCAATCGCAAACGTTAAAGGTCATATCCGAAAATCCCTATTCAAGTTTTTTAACAACATTAGTTAAAACGCTCTCCATTTCTCTTCGACAAAACATTCTTTCTCTTTGACGAAAACATTCTTTCTCTCTGATCGAAACATTCTTTCTCTTCGACGAAACATTCTTTCTCTTCGACGAAAACATTCTTTCTCTTCGACGAAAACATTCTTTCTTTCGACGAAAACATTCTTTCTCTTCTACGAAACATTCTTTCTCTTTGACGAAAACATTCTTTCTCTTCGACGAAAACATTCTTTCTCTTCGAAGAAAACATTCTTTCTCTTTGACGAAAACACTCTTTATCTTTCGATCACACCTCTTCCTTCTCACTCAACCACGCCTCTACAACCATAGAGATGGCTAATCTCTTTCCCTTACTATTTCCGCTACCACCTTTAAGATAACCTTATACCTCGTCATGAGATTGTTTTATGAACATTCACAATACTCGAGAAGACCACCACCCATCTTGACATTGTCAAGCTCGTCACCTTCATCTTCGTTTGTTTTCTTCTTTATTATTATTATTATTATTTTCGCGTATGAAACACACCGAAGATACGTCACCATTTCCTTCGGGACAATGTCCAAAAGGAAACATCTCCATTCGAATAGGTTGCATCTGAAGATAACATCGTCGACATTCTTTCTTTACCACTCAACCGTGAATCGTTAAATTGTCTTTATCTAGGTCTAGGAATGATGGAACACATTCCGTAAATCTTTCTCTTCTTCTCTACTAGTCTCGATTCTAGTCTATTCTCTATTCCGTGCGTCGTGACAACTTAACTACTTCATCCGAAGTATTTTAAGCATTTTTTAATTGGCGAAATGCAAATTAAAATGTCACTCCCTTTCTTTTCAAAAAAATTGTCAATTTCTCTAAACATCCCTCCTGTTGGCGGTTCGGCGGCCTCCAGATCTATTATGGCGGCCCTCAGATATATCTGGGACTGCCGACAGCAGCTTGTAATACCATTAAAATTTTGTTCTTAACACTTCCTCTCTTCTGCTACGAGTTGACGTCTACTCCACACCCAAACTTATACCCAATATCTCTCTATAGATTAATGGGTCATCCTCATATCCCAACGCTTATTAGCATCATTGCTTATGTTTTCAAGAGTCAAGTGAATTTCATAATGAAATGCGTCTATCAAACACATTCCTTACAATTGATAGACTTACAATCCATCACTTCACAATAAATCCCCTCACATACAAACATTGGTCCTCACATCTCGCATACGTCTTGTCTTAAATTCATAGACGATTCTTCTCACTCCTAAATGTTTCTTCTCTCTTTTTGTAGTCGTTTCACTTCTGATAGTCTTTCTACTTCTAAAAGTTTCTTCTCACTTCTAAACGTTTATTTTTACTTCTAATGAGTCTCCCCATCTCTAACGTTTCTTCTCACTTCTATACGTTTCTTCTCTCTTATAATAGTCTTGTTACTATTAGAATTCCTCCTACATCCCTTGACAACTTAATTATTTCATCAAAAATATTTAAGTAATTTGCGAAATGAAAATGTCACTCCTTCGTAAAACTTTCCACTTTCTAGAAAGTGAAGAACATAAAGAAGATATTAAATCTTCAAATGAATTGGAGTCACACATTGTTGAGTCTCCATTATATATTCCACCAAAAAAAGAAACTACCAACATCATTTCATAATCTCACTTTGTCCTCAACATTGTCAACCAACAAAACACCAAACAAACCTTAAATTCTAATCATCCACCTTTGTCTCGATAGATCATATGCAAATTATTTGTTAGTGCAGAATGATAATATCAATATTTTCTATCAACCTCGCTAACACGTTCCTTCCCTTTAGTATCATCTTCCTTTCCCACTTTTCGCTCTATGAATCATTTCCTTTCACATCTAAGAGCACATCGTCTCCATCCTCGTCGTCTTTTTCGTTTTATTCTTTTAAAGTCTGTATTAAAGATATATATATATATATATATATATATATATATATATATATATATATATAAACCATATTTGCCAAGAAGATTAAAGTCATTCGTCTACTTTTAAAAGGTCATTCTCATAATATTTTTGTGTCAATCAATAAACGAATCCCATTCTTGTTTATTAAAAGTGGGTCTAATCTTTCTCCGTAAACATACATCTCGATTCTTTTTATTTCATCATTTAGGCTGTTTTTAAAACAATGATTACTTAGTTTAGTTTTCTCTTCACTTCAAGTGCATACGTTAAATAATAAAACCTAAAAGTGCACGTCTAGTTCACCGCTAATGTTTTTCTATATGTATATGTTCACTTATCTACTAACTTTCAATGAGCAAGGGGGGCTAGGAGATATATGGGTAAATTGCAAGGAGTTGGTCAAACCATGATGATAGAAGACTTCACTGGAATGATGCAAGCTCACCTTTATAGAAAGATAGGATTGAGGATTGTTAAATACAATGAAGGGTTCATTCGTACTCCAAATACTTCACCTCCTTCACTTTAAAATCACCCTCAACCTTAAGTTCCTCTTCTCATACCTTTAACTTATATATTTGAAATACCTATTTTCCTTTCATGCATTCTTCTCATCTATCACGACCTCCTCTAAATTATCCAAGTAACACAAAACTGCCTCAACCTTGTTTCTTATGTTTTCTTCTCATTCCTCCAACCTATATACCTGGATCACCCTCCTTTTACTCATTCTTTCAACCTACACACTCGAAGTATCTACCTTTTTCTCTTGCCTACTTCTCACCTATCATGACCTTTTCTAAACTATCCAAAGAAACACGCAATCATCCTCACCTTTACTTCTCATATCTTCTCCTCATACCTTAAACCTATATACTCGAAGCACATACCTCTTCTAATGTGTTCTTCTCAAACCTCCAACCTATATGCTCTAACCATTAATCAAATAATACCTTTTTGCTTCGACAAAAGGGGGAGAAGGGAGTGTAAATGAGTAACTTTTAAACTTTACTATGTGTTATAGTTGACATAGTTTGTCATTATCAAAAAGGGAGAGATTGTTAGTGCAAATATTACGATATTTAATATATACATTCTCTTTATGTTTTGGCGATGACAAACATGTGACTTGTAATACATAACGTAAAAGTGCGCAAGTTACTCGTATTCACAAATCATCAATGCGTACATGCATCTACATCTATCAATGTCTCAAGTCTACATCAACACCGACATTTGTTTGCACCCGACATAAATCACGTAAGGTATGTACAAACAACATTAAACTTGTAGGATGATCAAAGAAATAAGTTTTTGTCTTAAACTTTATATTTTTGTAAATATAACAAAACTATTTTTCAAAAACTATTTAGACAAATTATTTTTGAATTATAAAGAAATGTTTTATTTAGTAATTATTTTGAATTTCAAAATCTGGTCTTTTCCCCCTTAAAACAAGTGTCACTTTCACTAGATTTCACCTTCACCACAAAAAGACAAAAATAGGAGCGTCTGTCGGGGCGGTCCCTTTAATAGGTCGGCGGCCCCCTAATATATCTGGGACCGCCGTTGACAGACTGGCAGTTTTCAGCTTCTATAAATAGTGGGTCACCTCCAACTATTTTCACAACCCTTTTGCATGATTTTTTCAGTACTTTCTCTCTCTAGATCTCACTAAATATTTCTAAACTCTTTGATCATTTAACTTGTTTAATCTTGTTTAAATGTGATCCAATCTTCCATCATTTCCTTCCTTCCTCAAGTGCAAGAGAAGAACTTCGGTCATCATCAAGATCCAAAGTTATGTAGTCTAGTTAGTCCATTTGTAACACTTGTTACATATAGATCGAGTCCATGTCTTCCAATCTTTTAGTAGTGTGTAGATCCAAATGATGTATATATTTGGATGGGTTGATTGTGGGTTGGTTAGTATTTTAGGCCTTAAAATACTTTGGTGAAGTGGTAGATTGGTTCTAGCTAAGATTAGGACTCGACATCTAGCTTAGTGTCGGAAAATAATGTAAGCGACACGGTTTATGTGTTTAGGCCATAAAACACAAGGTTTGTTATGTTGGGCCACAAAACATAACGGGTTTGGTTGTACCCGAAGAAGGACTCGACATCTAGCTTAGTGTCAGAAAATAATGTAAGCTTTGGTATAAGGTTTTCTCCGCCAAAAGGGAGCTTGTTGATTAGTGAAGTAACTCTCGAGTTGGATACTCGAGGAGTGGAGTAGGGCGAAGAGGAGCTTCGTGACCGAACCACTATAAATCACCGTGTCGGTTTGCATTTTCTTTTACCTTTCGCTTTACTTATTTCTTTATTTACCGCTTTACTTTTATACTTGCATTGTGCTCATGATTGTGTGAATGGTTGTGTATATCTTGTTAGTTAAGGTTGTGTAGATCTTTGTGCTAAATATTGTGAGTACGGTTATATTGTTAGAATATGCGTTGGCTAATGTAAACATGTTGTCGACTCTTCTTATATTAAGTCAAACTTGATCGGGTAATTGATACAAGAGATTTAAAGTTTTTTTGTAAAACGTAATCACCCCCCCCCCTCTTACGTTTTCCACATCTATGTTAAATTAATATAGTATTATAATTCTATACTGTTTTATATGTTTTTCGCTGCGTACTCGTGATTTAAGTGGTCAATAGTTGCAAAACTATATCAAAGTACTTGTTTTAGTTATAATAGGTGAGAGACATCACACCCGTTGTCTAGTTTTGGTTTAGAATTGACATTAAGATATTTGATTGTAATGATAAATAACAAAGTTGGCTATTTAAGCTTCTTTTATTCGGACAATTTAAGTTGTTAAACGCCATTTTGAATTAGTTAACATGTCAATGCATGCACAATCCACTATTTTTTTTGTTCTTAACTCTGCTAATGTCAATAAATAAAATTAGATTTTGGTCCTTTTATGACTCTTTCATTAGACAAATATCCAATTTTATTAATCTTCATACATGTCGATTTTCCTTACGCTTAAACTATAAAATTGTATTCAACGTATAAAAAGATATAAGTAAACTATAAAATTGTATTCACAAAACAGACATATCAAGTATGTATAAGTAAACGAAATAGATCACCATAACTAGGGTAACAAAGATCTCATATATCGGAAGAGTTGAACGAAATAGGTAGCCAAACAAAACATATAGAAATGCCCCACGAGCTCGAGACATATGTCTAACGCATGCAACATGCTTAGACCAAATAATCAAACATATCTCGTAGCATATCATATCAAATTGTACATGTGATTTACAGACTCTAGATGTACCATACAAAGTGTGCAATGAGATGTTAGCACCACACTAAACCATGCACCAAAACTCAAATGAACAAAGTACATATGATGCATCCATACGCTCCCTACAAATCAAATCACATGTGGCAAACTGCATTATAGAGCACACAAATAGTGTCACGCCATTGGTGCCTCAATGATGCAGCCATGGTACCTCCATGGCTAGTTAATAGCTCGGGCAACGGAACAAAACAATGGTTACATATAACATATAGAAACAAAACATATTATGTCCAAAGAAGGTCATGTCCAAACAAAACAAATAAGTTCATATCATGACAATCTCATGTCAAATGAAGCATGTGTCGAACAAGTTCAAGAGGTTCACTGAAAATGATCAAATAGGGTAGCAAGTGAATATCCAATGAATAATTGGCAATATATATAATGATTGCAAAGGTGCAAATAGATACGGATCAAATGTCATGAGAATCCTTAAAATAAGGGATATAATATTTGTACTGATAAGAAATGTAAAGGAAGAACCCACAAAGCATAGCATGCGTAATAAGTTTTGTTGATTAAGAGATACATTATAATTTAACAAAATTAAACTAGGAAATTTACCAGCTCCTATCCTATTTCCACCAGCTCTCATCCTATCTCCGCATGTGCCTACCCAACTCCCATCCTATCTCTGAGTCTGGTAATCGTTCACGATCATGCCTGCAAAAGATAAATGCCAAATAAGTTCATTGTTTAATCATGGAAGTGAATGTATCAAATAGTAACCATACGTAGGGATGTAAATGGATCAGGTAGAGTATATTGATATGCATATCCATTTACTTTTTAACATCCTTATAACCATTTAAAGTCATTTCATCCATAGATTGTCATATCATCCGGATAAGTCATAAGTCTCTATAAGGTCCAGCCCCATAAAAGGGGCAAAAAACTTTAGCCCGAGGCTTTTGAACCGTAAATTACCTTTATACCCACAAAAATATCTAACGTATACCACAAATTTATTTAATAAGTCCCAACCCATTTGCCATACAAGTTTTAAAAATATACAAATTACAATTTCGGCTTATAATATAAGCCCAAGCCCCAGCCCCTGCCCATTTAATGCAACATTTATGTGTTTATTTTGTAGTTATTGCGAGAAAAAAGTCTATGGGTTAGAAACTTAAAATGATAAAGGTTGAAGGGTTAAACAATATTTAGACTATTAATTTAATGGTGATTTTTATTACAATTTTTAATAAAAAGAATGTATTTTGGATGTGACACTTTACTATTTTTTAAAGATTTTAAGTTTAAAAAATGAGCATTCATACTTTATATGTAGTAGAGATAATCCTAAGAAACATAATCAATAAATAGTTGTAAATATAATTAAAAAAAACAAAATCATGTATCGAATTATTGTGAAGAAAGTAATATTTGACAAGTCAAATCAATGTTGTTATACATGCAAATAATTTAGTACGAAGTATTTTACGGCATCATAAAAACTATCTTAATATATCTTAACCAAATATATTTAGATAAAGTTTTTAATAAAACATAAATATATATAATTATCAATTAAATAATTTACTTTTAATAATGTATTTCTTATTTAGTTTTTGATATGTTACGATTTTTAAACTAACAAAGATCTCATCGAGTATATCCGATCTTTCGTCAATTTACGACCATCCATATCCATCCAAAAAATATCCGGTGTAAAGCCTATTTAAGTTATAAACAAGAATAGCTAGAAAGACAAAAAGACACACATCTATAACTAAAAAAGACTGGTTAAAAGATATCCAGGATCATGGCCGTTTCAATCTAGGCGGGCAGAGATGAGGCGCGTTATGGTGTGATGTTCATGTGTGTGGGCGAGCCTTTTAGGTTAACTAGGAATAAAAAAAAATTCAAAATGAAATATATTACTTTGTATGGATGAGTTTCTTAACTTTATTTATATAATATGATATAAATATATAAATATTTTCATATTTTGGGCCGGCTCAAACTATGGCTCAAAAACGCAAAGGCTACGCCATAGCTACTAAGACGTGAGGCTTAATAATGCCGTCACGCCACGCCACGGCCTCAATATTTATAAAACCCGTAAAAAGGTAAAACTTATTTAAATTATTTTCTTATTAAAAAATATCCTGGGAATTCTGAAATTACTGTATATGGAGGTCTAAAAAGCATCCTTTGAAATACTCAACAGTTTTCTTTCTCATTGATATAAAATTGAGGTAGTACAATTTTGTTCTTTGATTTGAAATTCAAAACTACTAATTAAGGGGGGTTTTTTGGGCTTTTTTGTGGGGTTTTTTTGTTCGGATTATGAAAAACTTAATTACTTCTATTTAAGGGGGTGTCATTTTGAGATTCTTTAGGTAAACTTCACGCTGTTTTATAATTTTCGTTTTAAATATATATCTTTTATAGATTATAAACGTCAGTTGATTGAGGTATTTGTTTTGATCGGTTATGAGGTTGCATAAAGTTTAACATGACAACATCATCTCTAAATTTATATTTTTTTAGCAGTTCTGGGTGTTGGTTTTTTTACTATTGATTTTCATTATAAAGATTTTTAATGCAAGTCAATCTGCTTGAATGAAGTAAAGAACTTAAATGTTATATATTGGGTTCTACAACTTAATTACATAGTTAAATATTAAGCAACAAGAGTTATGTTATAGGAGGTTGAAACAAAACATAAAAAACCGACTATCTATATCATTCAAGCTGTTTTGTATTAACACTTTCATTTAATTGGTTTTTACATATTTGATGGGTGAATTGAGAAGCCATTTTTTCTTAGGATATTTGAAATCTATAATTTCTAACAAACGTGCCCTAAGTATACCACTTAGGTTGTGTTTGGTTAGGGGCTTTTAAGGGCTTAGGCTTTTAAAATAAGTCTTGTTTGTCATTCGGGGCTTATGAAAGGGGCTTATAAGTCATAAGCCTCTATAAGGTCCAGCCCCATAAAAGGGGCAAAAAACTTTAGCCCGGGGCTTTTGAACCGTAAATTACCTTTATACCCACAAAAATATCTAACGTATACCACAAATTTATTTAATAAGTCCCAACCCATTTGCCATACAAGTTTTAAAAATATGCAAATTTCAATTTCGGCTTATAATATAAACCCAAGCCCCAGCACTCTGCGCCATTTCGCAAAACAATAAAACCTTATTGGAAAAGAAAAAAAGAAACATACCGCATATTTCCTAGGCGTATCATAGCGTCGCGATTTTCTTGATCGGCATAAGCAATTCTTCTTTTTGTAATTTTGATTGCCTCGCTTGCACCACCATCTCTATGCCTTTTTTGCTTCCCTAGTTAAGACAATAGACCACGGATATAGACGTCTTTCGTTATTGCATCTCGTTTTGACATGAGGATGCTCGATAGTTAGTCAACTCCGTACACTTCACGTAAAGCTTTAAAATTAGCTTGACATTGGTTATCAAATGAAAATGCC
>BQNB010044928.1:0-38860 GCA_026074375.1 Tanacetum coccineum
ATATATATATATATATATATATATATATATATATATATATATATATATATATATATATTAGTTTAGTATTTTATAGATTGTAGAGTACTTTCTATTTTTAAAAATAGTTAGAATCAAAGGTTAGTTTGAAAACTAGTTAGAAAGTTCAAGATTTAGCAAAATAATTAAAGGTTTTTTCTTAGAATTAAAGTAAATGTATAATAAATAAAAAAAATATAACTAAAAGGGTGGTTGTGTGGATCGGCCGAACAAGGGAAAAAAAGGGAAAGAATCTCAATTTGATTACAACTTGTTTTTGGTAATTATCTTTTCCTAAGCCTATAAATACAAATCACAACTTAATCAAAAATCACTTTTTTATCCTCTCCTCTCTCCTTGGCTGGTCAAACAACAAAAAGAACAAAGGGAATCCTAAAAAAATTTAGGGTTTTGATTTTCAAGAGTTAAGGTAATGTTTTCTAAATCCTTTTTTAATTTAATTGATTTTATTTAACATAACAATCATTAAGGATAGATTAGGTTATTGTAAATAATATGTAATTAAGAGCTTTTGATCATCAAAAATCGTTTTAGGGTTAATAATTAGGGTTTTGGGTAAGTTAATTAGGGTTAATTATGCTAAATTCAGAATAGATATCTGGGCAGAATTTTAGGTCATCTTGTGAGAGCCATATCTCGGTCATACGGATAGCTTTTATTGATTTTCTTGACCCTAAAATTAACTACAGAGAGTCTACTTTCAAACCCAAGTAGTTTCATGAATTAAAAGTGAGTGGAAGTTAGTCAAATTAATCAAACAAGATTCGTTGTCAAAACTGAGTTTTCGGGGCAGATTCTAAGTTGTGTTTGTGAGGTCAAAAACCATATCAAAACGCCTTTTTAATTAACAGGCTTCCTACTGTAGCAAGTTCATGATGTTTATGATTTTTTAGAATTTTTGTAGAATTTTCCTAAGTGTTTAAATGGGTCTGCTCAAGCTAAACTTTTTGAAGGTCGAATCAGGTCAAATTCTGGACACTTTGTGATGTTGAATTTTTATAAAATGGTTATACTCACTATTATTTTTATCCAAAAATCGTAGAAGCTCACAACTTATTGGGGAGCTATGGGATGTGAGGAGAAGAACCAATTAGGTGTTTAAGTATTTTATTTAGAGTCATCTTGTGACTATAAAAACTGAGTAAAAAGCAGAAAGTTGAAAAGTAAAGTTTGTGTGGTAATTTGAGGCTAGCAAGTATGAAGAGTATATAGAAGAGTTGAATCAAGATAGGATATAGAGTATCCATCGTTGTGATTGTTACATCGACTTGAGTGTGTGACCTAATCGATGGTAACATATGTGTGTATTGTTTTGTTTAGATTCTTTGCAAGATTAAGTGAATGAATTGAAAATTTGCTTTGCTTCGGGTGAGTTTTACAGTCCCACTTTTTACTTATATTTTGGGATGGAAATGATACAAAACTGTTTTTGAATTATGAACCGTGATATGTGTTTTTAAATGTCGAACTATATGATTGCTATATGTTATTGCTATGTGATATTAATTATGGTAAGGCATGTGTATGTGAGGATGACATGACCTTGTATGAGACCCGAATAGACTTAGCTAGTCAAGTGGGTCAGTCTTACGCGGAGATATTGTGGGACGGAGGGGTACGATCTACCCCAGATATATGTAAATTTATTTTTTGATAGAATAGCCAAGCATATATGTTCGTAAGTGTTGTTTTTTCGCAGTGTCATAAGTGAGTCTTAATCCTGTAACTCTCACCAATAGTTATGTTGACGTTTTTAGCATCATTTTCTGGTAAGCAAAACATGTGAAGAGTTAGGAAGTGGAGTTAGTTGGACCATAGGCTTGCATGCGGAGTCTATAATTTTTCTGTTTTAGTTTTCATTTGAACTTGTCATGTTTTGTTCTTCATGCATTATGTCTTGGATTTTGTTTTGGCCGTTGTTATAACACGCTTTGGATTTTGAAGTTTATTGAAAGTCATTTTTAGTTTTCTCTATTTTACGCCTTGTGTTGTGATAATGCCTATTGATCATGCCTTGCGATTCCGCCTTGGCAGGGTGTGACATTTTTGTAGCTAGCTTCATTTGTTCAGCTTCTATTAGCGCAACCTCAGATAGCACCGTTAGACCTTTAGCTTTAGACGTCTTTGTGGGTTGCTTCTTCTTGGCAGGTTTAGCTGTCTTAGCTGAAGTCTTGAGTCTTTTACCTTTAGTAGTTGGAGGAGTCTTTGTCTTGTCAGATCCAACTTGCTTCTTCTTGATACTTTCTTTTGTCTTTGGAGGTTCAACTCCTGAAGCAATGGCATAGTACTCTTTGTAGGATTCAGAGTTTCTGATGTCTTCATTCGTTAATTCATTAGGCAAAATGGCACCATACAACTGTGTGTCTTCATGCCTAGAGACAACCTTGATCGTGGTAAACATGTGGTCATACCTGGCATAGTGCCAGTTTACACTGTTCCGTCTTGGAATTGATTGATCCTTAGTCATGAAGAAGTTGACGATGACCTTGGTGAAGCAAGGGTAGTACATCTCATTACTCTTCTTGACATTCTTATTCTCTACTTGATAAAAGAAATCTTCCTACAGAAGGTAGGCATAGTCTACGTTCTTCTTATGGTACATGCCCTAGAGGATTTGAGCTTGAGATAGTCGAAGACTGTCATATCTGGTACTTTTTCCACTCAAACATTTGTTGATAACCGCAGCAAATGACCTCCAAGGTTGATGCAACTTGCTGATGTTGACATCGGTGATCACTTTAATCTCTCCACTGTGACCAAGATCTCTTAGAAATGTAAGAATTGCCTCTTCAAAGGGTAGTTCATCGAATTGGTGATTAGGGAGTTTAGGGTATATCTGAAGCATTGATCTGAAGTACTCAAGATTCACAATATGTTTCTTATTGTTCATCTTAAAACGAATCGAGTGATGATGAACTATAGTAGTGGCCCAAAACTCTTGCATGTATATTTCTGGAACATCAGCTGAGATCTAGAATGCCTTGTAAAAGGGAGTGAGTTTCAACACATCATAGGCCACTTGAAGAGTTGCTTCTTTAGACTTGAGATCTGAGCTTAGTTGAAGATTACTTTTGCCAATCTTGAGTCGGTTGGCAGAAGCAACTAAAGCGTCATCTGATGCATTCAGTTCTTGTGGTATCCATGGTTCTGCTTAAGAAAGAATCAATACAGTTTTTATATAACCAAGTTTATATATAACTATATAGACCTTTTATTTGATCGTTTTATGTTTCATCATGATGTGAAAATTAGGACCTTTAAAACTTTTAGCACTTGAAAATATATATTCCACTGAATGGCAACTTAGATAAACTTATGAGCTTAAGGAATTAAGGCAACTACTTTGACAATTTTAGTTAACCTTGACATTACCTTGCTTATAAGACTATTTTAAACTAAATTAGATAGCAAAATTAACCAATTTTAATTAGCCGGCTTAATTAAGTTTTAGTTCGCCTTCAAATTGGAATTTTAATCTTAAGTGTTCATAGATCGGGTCCTTTCCAAAGACTAGATCGGTTCCTTAAGGAAAACGATTAGATCGGTTCTCAAAAAACATGACTAGATTGGTTCCTAAAGGATTTAAACTAGATTGGCTCCCAAAGGATTTAAACTAGATCGGCTCCCAAAGGATTTAAACTAGATATGTTCCTAAATGATTTAAACTAGATCGGTTCCTAAAGGATTTAAACTAGATCGGTTCCTAAAGGATTTAAACTAGATCGGTTCCAAAGGATTAAACTAAATCGGTTCCCAAATGAATTAGACTAGATCGGTTCCAAGGGTTCTGACTAGATCGGTCCTTTAACATCACGACTAGATCGGTTTACAAAGGAGTGTGACTAGTTCGGGTCCATTAATCATCACGACTAGATCGGTTCACAAAGGGGTGTGACTAGTTCGGGTCCTTTAACATCACGACTAGGTCGGTTCACAAAGGGGTGTGACTAGTTCGGGTCCTTCAAGGTTTTTGACAAGATCGGGTTCGTTAAGGAACACGACTAGATCAGGTACTCGTCAAGATTCACAATCATGAGTTATTTCACATGGTTTATTCATTTATAACATTTGTTATAGTGTAAGCAACATGTAAAAGCACTTTAAACTTGGAATCACTACACAAGTAATCAACGAAAAAGCGTACACAAGTAAATCAAGCAAGAACATAAACATTTTGACAATATTATACATATTAATGCATATTTAGTCATTCAAATACATTCAAGAGATCATAGACTATATTCCCAATACATTACCTACTAGCAACAAACATTAAAAGCTAAAAAACCCAAATATTCGAGCAATCAATCGAGCATAACTGACTTAAACTTTAAGCCTATATAAAACTGCTTTAAACAAGGCGTCTACACACCAATGGCATCAAAACCCCTCAATCAATTTGAAGATTTGAACACTTTTGATTTTTGAAACCCTAATTTGAAAATTAGGGTTCTTCGAGTTCAAAAATGGTGAAATCGAAAAATTCCTTCAAGGTTTGAGATGTATATGACGTGTAGAACTAGTTTGTAGTTATACCTTTGAATCAAAAATAACAAGAGATGGAAATGAAGGTGATGACGATCGAGTATTGGTGAGGGAGGGAAAGATATTTTCTTAAGTGTGCGTTTATGTGTGTAAGTGACGAGAGGGTTGAGTGGTATTATGAAACAATTATCGTTTTGTACACATTCAACCCCCCAAGTTACTTAACCCTTTAATTTATACTTATAAGATTAATTAGGCAATCATAGTTTAACAATTGGCACAAGTAGTCCCTAATATTTTTAACTAGCATACTTAACCTCTTAATTCACACTTAACTCTCTAAAGACATAAACACATAACATATAAGGCATACGTAAGCTAAGCACAATGATATTCCGTTATTGTTTAAAACCTTTTTCCATTAAAACTCATTATTATTTTGAAGAAGATATTTGACGTTTTCTCCCCCTTAAACAATGACCCATTTTCTATTTAAAGAGCTGTAGTCGTTGTTTGAGAAGTCGAATGTCTTTGAAAAAGCATTTTCTGATGAAGCAATGTTATATCTTTGAAAAACAAACACCAAAATAAGATTTCTCTTATTTTAACACATAAGCGCACTGACACGTACACTTATTGTACATAGGAAGCACGGGTTGTGTTGCAAAGTAAACACAAGCCTTTGCATGGTCATAAAGTAGACCATGCCCGAGAATAAATTCCCGTTGAGAGGACAAGTTTTCTTTTTGAAATACTTGCCTTTAAGATGATGACCGGGTTGCTATCTGAAATAATAGCAAGCCATTTGGCATGTTTTGAAAACATTTGGAACTTCTGCTCGAACTTCATTTACAGCCTCGTATCATTATTGAATGACATTTCTAAGGCCATCAATGTTATCGATTTTCAGAAGACATGCCATTATTACCTCTTTTTGGATTTTTCTCATTTTTTTCTTTGGTTTTATATATTTTATATTTTTGTATTTTGATTTTATAAAAGTTTTCTGAAAATGAAAAAATCTTTTTGGTTTTTGTGGTGTTTAATATATATATATATATATATATATATGATACAAGATATTTGAATAGGTACCACCACTATTCATCAACTTCATCTGTCAATTGTTTTAGAGTCTCCGGCGTAAAACTCCGCATTCCCAGCTTGTTGATAAGAAATTCAATTCTTTCTCTGCTAAGGGCTTTAGTGAAGATGTCCGCCAGTTAATACTCCGTATTGACAAAGTAAATTTCTATCACCCCATTCTCAGCATGCTCCTTGATAAAGTGAAATCTAATGTCTATATGCTTCGACCTGGAATGTTAAACGTTGTTGCAGCATAAGGCAATAGCGCTTTTTTTATCACAGTACATTAGAATTTTGTTGAATCCAAAGCCATAGTCGGTAAGCTGTGATCTCATCCAAAGGAATTGAGCACAACAGCCTCCAAAGAGAGTCAAGATAGTTAGATAGCAAGTCGACTGATGAGAGTCTAATATACATCTATAGTTAGTGGGTTAGCCCCAAAGTAAGTTCGGGGTATAGGGAAACGTTCAATAAAGAAACCTTGTGATAACTTTGATTGTGTTCTTTATTATTCCGCTGCGTGTTATCAATCATTGTTATTGTTCATTCTAGATATATAAGATCTAATCAATCTTGAGCTATAAACGATCTTATCAATTGGTATCAGAGCCTCGTGGCTCGTAATCTAGGATCATACAAGGTTTATGTATCGAATTTGTGAAGACAAGAAGGTATGAGTTTTCTTTTTCGGTAAATTGTTCTAATTCGGTATAAACCCTAATTCGGTAATGCAATCTTTTTGGTGATGGATCTAGATTCTTTGGTATAAAATTGTTATTATAAAATTGTCATTCTGATCATCATCATAATGAAGGGTTTTGATTCTGTTTTTCATTGTTCTGCTCACAATGCAACCATTGGATCTTTGATAAAAACTCTAAACGATCTCCATTGATAAAAAGGAGATTCAGTTTGATCTAGTGCTTCTCATGGATAATAATTTTTATATCATTATTATTCGATTTACGGTGGTTATGCTTGCCTAATGATGATTCGTTTTGATGGATGAGTATATGAAAAGAAGAGAAGCTCGAAACCCAGTTTTAGGGTTTTCTGAATGCAGGTTGTTTGTGATATTGCTGCTGTTATACCTTTTGCGTGATCAAGAAGAACAGATGAAGTTGAAAAGCAGGAAGAATTAGAGAAAGATTGGGCTAAAGGTCGTTCGTATAATATGGAGACAAAGAAATCTCTTTTTGAGAATAAAGAGTTTCGGTTATAATGAAAGAAGATTTGAAACCCAGATTTTTAGGGTTTAGTTATGGAAGTTTTGGACGTAGATATGTGAAGCAGGTAATCAAAACGTGTATACTTTAATACTGATACTGGGTTTAATGTTAATACTGCCAACTGCTATTGGGCTTCAAATAGTTACTACTGCTTTGGGATTTATTACTATTTGGGCCATGAATATTAATGCTGCCATATTAACACTGCTTCACATGGAATAAATGTTGATCGAACAAGGAACTAGTACTGCCTTCGTGGTTTATACTGTTTGACGTGACATTAAAGTTTATATTGGCTCATGTGCATTAGTACTGCTTGACATCACGTGTTAAAATTGTCAAGTATTTAGTACTGCTATTGAAAGGTTAGTACTGTTGGATATTTATGCTGCTACCATGATGAAGTTATTAAGACTGTTTGATGGGCTCAAAAGGCTTCAAAGTTGAAATGTGGGCTTCAAGGTTATCAAAAGTAGATTGAGATATTTCGTTGGGCAAAAGCATATTGGATTCACGTATACAAGGGCTCAAAGTTGTTAAAAATGTTTGTGTCATGTACTACTACTATTCGGGTACAAATAGTGGTTGATGCTGTTTGTGTTAATACTGCCATTCATATAAGTACTGTTCACGTTTTTGGTACTGTTCGAACATGTTTCTACTGTCTTTGTATCTTAATGATGTTCGAAGTGTCTTAATGCTGCCCAAGGAAGGTTAAAACTGATTGCTTTGTCTGAGAAAGAGTTTATACTGCTAATGTCGTCCGACAAAGGAGTTTGTACTGCTAGGCTTGTCCGATATCGGACAATACTTAGTTTTCGGATGGATTTGGATCTCGGACAGAACTATTTTTCAAATAGTTTATTATTATTGATTTTATGGCTCGTTTTGGAGATTATTTGAAGAAGTGATTACGAAGATAGTTAATTATTGCTTATTTGATGTTGTAGTAGATTTTCACAGATGCGTGCTCTTATCATATCTTAAAGTTGTGGTTGGTTTTTAAGATAACTTGTTCATGCTTACAATGGTGTGACGAAGACTTGTCAAAATCTAGCAAAAGTGTGTGATTTTTCTTATGGTGCTTAATGCTCACATTTGCTATCACTTAGTATGTGTCTCATAGAAGATGAGGATTTTGTCAAGAGGTTGCGGCCTACTTATATTTCATAGATTTATTTATAAGTTCGACGTCACGTGGATAGTGCAAGACATAAGACACAAGTTTGGGAGATTCAACTTCTTCATCAAATTCGTTATACTCGGTTTTCTTCATCAGTGATCACTACATAGAGCCTACAAAGTTCGAGATTTAAGAGATGGTAAACATATGGGTTTCAGGGGAAGTTTATTGTTAACATGTTTAACCATCTACATGCACCACTTGAGGGGAAGTGTTTCGTTACTACTGCTAGTCATTTATTACTACTACTAGTTTATATTTCTACTGCTCATAGTTATTTTTCGTATTATGCTTCATGGCGGGTATTTTGAGTATTGGAAGGCTAGATTAGTAGTTGTGGTATATGGTTTATAGCTGTTATGATCCAAGTTGCATATCTACAGAAGACCCCTATTGGATGAAGACAAAAAGGGGAAGAAGATTACAAATTTATTGATTTGCAGCTTATTATGTGTGGTGACATGTTCAAGGAAATCTTAAGTCAAGGGGAAGCATTCAAGATTTTGTTTCATTTAGAGAGATGATTACATCTCAACTTCTCTAGTTAAGCAGAAGTTCATACGCGACTTTGTTTGTTTTGTCATCATCAAATAGGGGAAGATTGTTGGGCTTCTAGATTTGATGAGACAAAATAAATATAAGAATGAAACAAAAGGACTACAATTGTAATTACAGAAATCTTTAAGCTAGTGGAGAATATGAAGATAAAGATAAAGATTTTGAAGATATCAAAAGATCTCCTTATAATGATAAAGATACAGAAGATATTAGAAGATATTCTTAAATGTTTTAAATACATTGTTTGTTCTTATCTTCTGTTGTAAGCCTTGATATCTCTCTATATAAAGAGAATCATAGGCGTTGTGGTTTAGATGATCCATAAAAACTAGACTCTCCCAATGAGAGTCTAGATAGTTAGATAAGACCGTAAATGTTATCGATTTTCAGAAGACATGCCATTATTACCTCTTTTTATATTTTTCTCATTTTATAATAATTATTTTGGTTTTTAAAAGTTTTATATTTTTGTATTTTGTTTTTATAAAAAAATTTTGAAAAATAAAAAATCTTTTTGGTTTTTATGCTTTTAATATATATACATATGATACAGGATATTTGAATAGGTACCACCACTATTCATCAACTTCATCTGCCAATTGTTTCAGAGTTTTCGACGTAAAACTCCGCATTCCCAACTTGTTGATAAGAAATTCAATTCTTTCTCTTCCAAGGGTTTTTGTGAAGATGTCCGCCAGTTGATACTCCGTATTGACAAAGTAAAGTTCGATCACCCCATTCTCAACATGCTCTTTGATAAAGTGAAATACGATGTCTATATGCTTCGACCTGGAATGTTGAACGTTGTTGCAGCATAAGGCAATAGCGCTTTTGTTATCACAGTACATTGGATTTTTATTGAATCCAAAGCCATAATCGGTAAGCTATGATCTCATCCAAAGGACTTGAGCACAACAGCCGGACAAAGCAATATATTCAGCTTCCGTACTGGATATCGCAGCGCTCTTTTGCCATTTTGATGACCAGCTTACAATTCTATCTCACATGAATTGCATACTACCAGATGTGCTATGGCGTATATCTTGATAACCAGCATGATCCGAATCTGCAAATGATGTTAGAGCAATCGAAGAATCCTTCGGATACCATAGTCCCTGATTGACAGTTCCTCTTAGATATCGAAAGATCTTTTTGACCGCATGTAAGTGCTTTTCGGTAGGCCAAGCCTAATACCGGGCACACATGCATATAACAAATTGTAGGTCAGGTCTACTTGCTGTAAGATAAAAGAGGGTGCCAATCATGCCATGATAGTGTGAAGGATCAACAGATTTCCCTTCTTTATCCTCATCCAGTTTGGATTTCTCCACCATAGGAGTATCTACTGGGTCGCAAGAGTCAAAACTGTATTTCTTTAAAGATTCAAGGGCATATTTTGACTGGTTAATAAAGATGCCTCTAGGACTTTGAGAAATCTGTAGTCCTAAGAAAAATGAAATTTTTCCCACCATTGACATCTTAAATTTTAAACATATGATTTTAGCAAATAATTCACAAAGTTCAGGTGTAGATGCAGCAAAGATAATATCATCGACATATATTTGTACCAGAAGTAATTCCTTACCTTCCTTACGGATGAACAGAGTAGGATCCACTGAGCCTTTGGATAAGTCTTGGGATATCAGGAACAAAGACAACATGTCATACCACGCGCGTGGAGCTTGTTTCAACCCATAAAGAGCTTTCTTCAGCTTGTACGCGTGATTAGGATTATCTGGATCCACAAACCCATCCGGATAGCTAACATAAACCTCTTCTCGCAGATTACCATTTAAAAACACAGTCTTCACGTCCATTTGGTAGACGACCATGTTCATGTGAGCGGCAAACGCGAGAAAAATCCTTATAGCCTCTAATCTTACAACCAGAGCAAAAGACTCTTCAAAATCAATTCCCTCTTCTTGACGGTAACCACAAACCACTAACCGAGCTTTATTCTTTAGAATACCTCCCAGTTCGTCTAGCTTTACTTTGTAGATCCACTTCAAAGTAATAACCATAACTTTATATGGTCGGGGTACGAGCTCCCATACTCCAAGGCGTTCAAACTCATTGAGCTCTTCTTGCATTGCTTTAATCTAGTAGGATTGAGTCAAAGCATCTTTATACATCTTGGGTTCAACAGCAGTGAGGAAAGCATCATAGTAACATAAAAGAGCTTGCTCATGTAATTGCAGCCTTGTGGAAACTGGTCTAGCGAGTTCACCAATTATATTTACAAGTGGGTGATCCTTAGTCCATTTTCTATTGCGTTTAGAAAATTGGTGATCGGGATGCACAGTTTTATGAATAATATCCGTTGATGAAGATTGACCAGAAGGAACTTCTGGAATTAGAATACCAAAGTATGGATCGTTATTCATGTGTGCAACATCTAAGTCATGATTGTCTTCTTCAACATCGTTAGGAATGATAGGAGATTGAGTTTCGGGTGTAGTTTGAGAGTTACTAGGTGATGGTATATCTTGGTCAACAGTTGTTGAGGAAGGTGAACCAGTTGATGCAGCGGGTTCTGGAGCTACTACTTCAATAATTAGAGTAATGACTTTAGGGGCTGGGTGATCAACACTAGGTGGTGGGGTGAGTAATTCATTAAACAGCAGTTGAAATAAAATATCCCAATCAGTTCTTGAAGGTGGTACAAACGGTGTTAAAGAAGGAGGGTTTGGTACGAGTCCTGAACTGATTGTTGCAGGAGTTATTTCATGAAGTGCGGGTCCTGAATTGCTGTGTTCAAAAGCCATCACAGTCAGCTCATCAAAATCTACATGAATTGTTTCAATGATTCGTCTGATATGTCGGTTGTAAATTCAAAAAATGCTTTCTTTGTGGGTGCATAGCCAATGAAAATACCAATATTAGCTTTCAGTTGTAACTTACCCAAGTTCTCACTATCATTTGTCGGGTAGCAGAGTGCACCAAATACATGGAAAAACGATAAGTCAGGAGGTTTGTCATGTAAAAGCTCATATGGTGTTTTGTCGTTACGAAGACGTATAATGGAATGATTTTGGTTGTAACATGCGGTAGCAACTGCTTCTACCCATAAGAATAACGGAGCTTTTGCGTAAATCAACATTGTGCAGGCAGCTTCAATTAGCGTACGATTACGTTTTTCAATGACACCATTTTGTTGTGGAGAGCGAGCGACAAATGTTTCATGAGAGATGCCAACCTTCTCATAATATTCACGCAAAGTTTGATTAACAAATTCAGTTCCATTATCTATTTTGATAAGTCGGACAGGTACTTTAAGCCGCACTTGAATCATCTTGAGAAACTTGATTATGAAATCTAGATCTTCATCTTTTGACCTTAAACATTTAACCCATGTGAATCGAGAGTAATCATCGATAATGACGAGGATATACTTTTTTCCATTAATACTTGCGACACGCATTGTTCCACAAAGATCCATGTGCAAAAGATAGAGTTTTTCTTGGTTGGTGTCTTTAGATTTAGGTTTGTGGGGTTTCTTTTTGCTTTTACCCATTGCACAAGCAGAACACAGATGGTCCTTTTCAAATTTTAGCTTAGTAAGACCTCGAACAAGACCATGTCTAGTTAAATGGTTGATTGCACCAAAGTTCAGATGAGACCGACGTCGGTGCTATAGCAGGGACTTAGTCTTTGAGGCCTTTGACAAGAGACATATAGGAGAGGACGCTATCATATCTCCAAGAGACAAAGTGTACAGATTGTTGCCTCTAGAGCTAGTCAATAGATCAACACCTTCTAGATTATGAATGAAGCAGGTGTGTTGACGAAAAGCAACTTCAAGGTTCGAATCACAAAATTGCCCAATGGAGAATAAGTTATGTCCAAGTCCTTCCACATAGTAAACCCTTGATATCGTAACATTCCTAATCTGATAATCACCATATCCTAATATCTTTGCCACGTGATCATTTCTGAATTTAACTGTACCTAAAAATTTATTAACGAAATTGGTGAGCTGAGAACAATCTCCAGTCATATGCTTAGAGCAGCCGGAGTCCAAATACCAGAGAACAATTTAGACGACCTGCATTCATCAAGAAAGGAAGATGGAACATCAGAAACTATGGATCCCTAAGATTGACTGGGTTCCTTTTTGTTAGCAGATACATATTTAAGAACCTTAGATTCACTAACAGGAACATTAGTTTTAGATTTCCTAGGTTTCCTTGAGTAAACCAATGTTACAACGGGCTTAGGTGTTTCATTTTCAAGAGCAGTTGGTTTCCTAAGGGGTACTTCAGTAGTTGTGGTAATCCTAGTTAAAGGGCACGCATTTCCTACTATAGTGAAGGTCCGACCAGTAGGTCTCCAGATGTATCCAATATTTGTAAACACCTTTCCTGTTGGTTTCCAAACTTTTCTCTTTGAACTTATCTTAACAGATTTAGATTTATTACGAGCATTCACGTTATTGATAAAATCAAGAACACATAAATCATGATTATCAGAAAGCATGCGACCATTACACTTAACACATTTAAGTTCAGAATTCGCATTAAGCTTGGAATGATGCACATGAGCAGTTCCTTTAGGTGCAACAACACAGTCTTTATTTTTCAAACTAGATTTAACTTTCCTAGGGTGGGCTTCTACTTTATTCTTTTACGTACTACTTGGTGTTTGCTGAATCTTATCTTTCTTTGTATTGCTTGAAGGCTGTGATCCGCTAGCACTAGTAGACGGTTTTACTCCTGTAGAAGACAACATAGGTTTGTTAGAAACTAGGTTTGATGTAGAGGCTATTTTTGTGATTGTGTTTCTTGAGGATGTGATGGGCTCAGTGAATCTAACTCTTTTATCCTTGTTCCTTGGGGTCACAGCCACTAATTTCCCATCAGTATTGTTGATACCAGGGCAGGTTTTACTGATGTTTGTAAGCAACTCCTAAATTAGTTTAGCATACCTACAGGCAGATTCTAAGGAATGATCTAGTGGATATTTTGATTTAACATGTTCAACTAGATCCCTAAGAACTATAGCTTCTTCTTGAGTGTGCTTAATATAGGCAGAGAGTTGTCTTTTTATTCAACAATTTAGGGGTTATTGGTTCCACATCAATCTTAAGCATCTCTGGATCAATAGTGTGTTTCGTAACAGCATTATCAACTAGAGCTTTTCCTTTAAGTTTCCTTAAATGATCCTTGAGAGTTGTAATTACCAAACCTTTTTCCTGAAGACTAGCATTTAAATCTGAGATTTCCACAGACTTTAGATTGACTTGATTAATTAAATCATCACATTATTCTTTTGATCGAATACGTGCTGGTTTAATCGAGTCATAAAGTTACTTATAGGTCTGTTTCAAATGCTCATTCTCAGCAATAAGCTTTGACACCCTATGATCCAATTCAATATTTATTGTCTCAATCTCTTCTATGTCCTTATTGACCTTATTCTCATTCGTATTTCCACTTAGAGATTTAATTTTCTCTTTCAACTTTTTTATGACCGTGTCTTTCTCTTGGGACTGAGCTTTCAATTCATTTAATTCAAATAATTGATCAAAACTTGGAGCACTTTGATTTGAAAAAGAATTGTCTCTTTGAAAAATTTCCTGATTAAGTTGAGTATCAACTTCTAAAGAGATGCAATGTTTTTCAAGAGTGGTATAACTTTTGAACAGTTTAACGTAAATCTCTTTTTCAATGAAATCCTTTTAAAGCTCAGTCTCAAGTTTGAGACACTTTTCATATTCATGCACATTCTCGTAAGTATTATCCATAAAAGAATTCACAATTAAGTTCACTATATCTTTGCTAATGACTTGTTCTAAGAGTCATTCATTTTCGTTCAAAACTTGATTCATTTTCACCTCAAATGTTTTGGACTCTAAACGATGTTGTTCCACAGCCTGTTCCATTTGATGAAAGACATTTTGGGCTTCTAAAAGTTCATCAATCAAATATTGATCGAATGTATTAAATAAGTCCTTCAGAGCTTTTATAAATGGAATTATTTTATCCCTAAAACAGGCTTTTGTATGTTCGAACCCCCACAAGCCCTCAGTGATAACTGTGGCTGTGGTTCTTTCCTTGACAACCATGTCAAAACCAGCAACATGGTTTTTAAGTTTCTTCAAACTTGTATTAACCATGCTGACTTTAGGAAGTTCTTTTGGAACCTCAACTTTGGTGGGTCTATTAGAAAGAGTAGGTTCTAGAGAATTCATAGAATTCTGAGACCAAAAGGCTTATTCAGTAGATAATTCAGTTTGTGGAACAAATCGTGTTTCAAAATCTTTAGAAAGTTGGTTAAGAACAGCATAATCAATTGGTGTAGTATTAACTTTCTTTTCTAACATTATAGGATCCTTTTGTTTTAAAATCATTTTTGAATGACTCTCTTCAACAAGCATCAAGGTCTCTTCAGAGTCAGGAATCACAATGGCATTAGTTTTCTCAATGACATTACCATCATAAAGCTTTGGTTCCAACTGCTGAGCTTTCTTCAGATAGAAAGGATTTTGAAAACCTAGAGCTTGTTTAGTGGTATGATCATAGAGAAACTAAGGTTTTGTCAATATATGAACAGTTTGTGCGGATTGATCTCTTTTAAAAACAATATTATCTAGCTGTTTGATTCTCTTTTCTTAAGCAATCCCTCTATCTATGTTCCTAGATTCTTCTTTCTTAAAATCATTTTTGAGAAGAATAACTGTTTGCATTAAAGATTCTTTTCCTTTTAAATATTTAGAAAGAGTTTGTTTAAGATGATGAATCTCTACAAACCATGCACTTGAATCTAAACCGTTATCTTTACTCTTTAAATCAATATTTTGTCCTTCTTTCAAAACTTTAACTTGTTCCTTATATCTTTCAAGCTTAGCAGTTAAAGTATCATTGACACTTTTATTGTCTAGATTTATCTTGGTACAATTAACTACTTGGGTTTTTAGTTGTTCAATCACAGATAATATCAGTGCATCTTGTTGTGCAGAAGAGTTAGAATTTTAAATAGCTGTTGTTGTGATTCAATCACATACTGAGAATAAGGAATGATATTGCTATCATTGGTTATTTCAGTCTCTGAATGGTTCACAATATTCGACTGTTCAGAAGACGACATCACTTGCACAGCTTGATTAATCATATTATTATTCACATTATCATGATTGTGTACCTCAGCAAGAGCATCTAAACCATAATTAGTTAAATTCGCTATAAGAGCAACTTTAGCAGTGTTGAGTTCATCACAATCAGAGTCATATGCATCCAAATCATTAACTTGATAAGCAACATTATGAGCAATGACAGTCTGTGTGGCTTGACCTTCTGGAAATCCTGGATCTGCCAAAAATGCTAGTTCCTCCTCATGTAGAATTTGACCACTTGCTTGAGCTTGTACCAGCAACACTTTATCCTTAAACCATAAATCATCCTGTTTCCTCCTAGGTTTAGTGCATTATTTGGACATGTATCCTTCCCCTTTTCAGTTGTAACAAATAACAGTCCTTTGTTTCCTAAAATTGCTTCCACTTGCTCCTGGAGTGTAGGTTCTACTTGTACCCGGTGCAAAAGAAATTTGTCTCCCCTGAACTAGTTGTAAAGTAATTCTGCCATCATTAATGGTAGCTTGTTGCCTAGGGTTTGACGAATTCCTAAGCTGGTTATTGGTAGTAGGGTAGCGGGGAGTAACAACAGCAGTCAAGAAAGACATCATGTGATTCATGGCATCAATGGGGTCATCACCTTTCTAGAATACTGGAACGATTAGACACGAGTCTAGTTGGGAAAATTTAGGTTATTGGTTAACTAAGGGAGCATATTCCAATTGAGGGATGGATGATGATGGAGAATAAACGTTGTGGTGAACTGATGATTGATAATCATTGGATAGATAAGTAATTGAAAGAGGTGTTGATGATTGATTATTTAAGTATAGTTGAGACTGATAAGGTAATCTATACTGTGGAGACTGATATGGTGAAACTTGTGGTTAAAATTGAGAGTTTTGGTATGAGTTTTGATGAGTTTGACAAGGAGACTGTGTCATATGATGGGTTGCAACCAAAGCAAGCGCATTTGAGTTGCTTTCATGCATTAAACGAACCTCATTTGCATGAAATTTATATTGTCCCAAGTAAGCATGAAGCTGATCAATGTTAGTTGTGTGCAAATCCAAAACCAGTTTGACATATGTCACAAATTTGCTCCACTAAGGAGGAAGAGTGTTCAAAAACTTGGTGTTCACTTGAAATTGTTCCAGTTTCATATTGTAGATGTTCATGTCATTGAGTAGCAGTGAAAATCTCAAGTAGAAATCATGTAGTGTTTCCCCTTTCTTATAAGCAAACTTATCGAATTCATCATAAAGCTTACACTCTCTTTCCTGTTTCGTCAATGAAGTTCTTTGCATGAGAAGTTAAATTATTTCCCAAAGTTCCTTGGCGACTTTATGATTGCTAACCAATGCATAAACCTCTGGTGGTAGTCCTTGGAGAATGATATTTGTTTCCTTGACATCACAATCAGCTTGAATTGCTTCTGTAGCAGATAATTCAGAATATTTCTTTGGTCTAGTAACTCCAATTTCCTCAATTGAAGGCCAAATGAGTGGACCATTTTCAACGGATTCAAGGATCATTCGTCCATGTTGTCTATTCATCATGTATAGCTCCATTCTGCTTTTCCAAGAATTATACATATCTTTTTCCAACATTGGTGGACGATTGTCAGCACCCGAAAGAATTAATTTGTCAGCAAGAGTCGTCGTTGAGAAATTTGTATGTTAAAAGATTATTGTCGGATCGAACGGTGGTAGAAAGAAATTGTGTTTGAATAAATTGTCTTCTAAGTGTTTTAATTCTTGAAACTACACGGAATTTTACAAATCTTGACAAAACCGGGAAAACAAGTTAATGTATCACGGGATTTTATAAGTCAAAGAAATAAGCTGTATAATTTGGAAATTTGAGTTGTTCGGTTTTTATTAAACTTGTCTAGTTCGGTTATCACTGCTGAAGACTAGATCGGTTATCACTGGAAATGACTAGTTCGGTTCTCACTGGAAATGACTAGTTCGGTTCACACTCGAAATAGACTAGTTCGGTTCACACTGAAAGTGACTAGCTTGGTTCACACTTAAAGTGACTAGTTCGGTTCACACTGAAAGTGACTAGTTCGGTTCACACTGAAAGTGACTAGTTCGGTTCACAATGAAAGTGACTAGTTCGGTTCTTACTCAAAATAGACTAGATCGGTACACACTGAAAATGACTAGTTCGGTTCACACTTAAAGTGACTAGTTCGGTTCTTGCTCGAAACACACTTTTCCAAAACTCAAAAAGACACATTTTTGATGATTTTTTTTCTGAATTTTTTTGTACCAAAAGTGTTACTAAGCCTATAGGGACAAGAAAAATGAAAACTTTAAGGTTTTTAAGCCGAAATATTCAAAATAAAGATTTTGACCTTTATAAAGCTAACGACCCCAAATGACACAAAATAAGAGATTTTTCTATGAATCTAAGCACACATATCTATATCCAAGGATACTAGATCAAAGCTACATATGTAGATGATCCTTTAGTGTGGATTTTAAGCTTAAAAAACAAAGAAAAAAAATCAAAAACGAATGGTAATAGATAAAAAAAACTACACGAACACTTTATCAAACACAATATCTAAACACACCACTCCATGGCTCTTGATACCAATTAAAGACTAAACTAATAACATACTTGAAGAGAGGGAAAGAGGTTGTCTTAGTAAGAGAGAGAGGGTTAGATGAACACTTAGAAAGATAAAGTAAACATATAAGAGAACTTGTATTAATGTGTGAAAAATGAACAACCAACCACCTCTCCAAGGCATGGAGAGGTGTATATATACTTACAAGGGGCGGATGGGCCTTGGCTTAATGGACTTATCCATGGGCCTAGGTCTAACTACCTAAGTAAGTTTCCAAATATTAACTTGACGAGCTAACTACAGTTATCTATCGAGTGACCGATACTTTCCTAGGATTTTCGTATTCCTAACAGTGTTCGTGAGGGTCAAGAAAATTTTTGAATATATATTGATCCATTATTGAAATTATGATTGATATTATTATCGAATCTAATTGACAAGTTTTTGAGTATGGACAAGAAATCGGATTTTTATTTGTCTAGCTCTGAGATTATATCAAAATGTAATAAGATATATTATCTTAAACCTACATACTCAATCACACTCGATTGATATGAAAATAACGACATCCTTTTCTAAGATGATAAGAATATGCATCAGATCATAACTCACACTTGTGTAAATGATGTCATATTAAGTCTACTTGTCCAATAGTTGTGTTCCAAATATTTGGCAAATATATGCATAAAATACACAATGAAGTAGGATCGACGACTTGAATGTTTTGTCCAAAACATTCAAATAATTTACCTTGCAATGCAATTGGTAAAATCGTCATCTTTGAAAAGCCAAACATGAGCAAATGCACAACATATGTAACTTTGCTCAAACAATTCAAAAGCACAACTCAAATTATCCTCTCATCAAAACTTTCTCTTACTTTACCAAATAAGCATAATATTTCTTCTTCACCACATGAGAATCATTTAACCATCTAAGGTTAGGACTAGGAAGAATTAAACATATTCCATAAACCATTATCTTGCTTTCTTTCAATAAGTGATCGTAAGAGGATTTTGAATATGAAGACGATTATTATTCAAATGATAATCAATCTCATCATTCAATCTAATTACAAAATTAGAATATGAACATGAAATCGAGACTAGGATTTATCTAGATCATGAAAATATCAATCAAATTACCATAGATATTTTTCCGTGTCTACATGTTTAACCATCCTCAGTTATTATTTGAAATCACGAAGTCGATTACAAGACAACAAGATTAGTCATCGAATTGCAATTTACACTTGCAATGATGATGTTTCATTGAGTCTAAAGTGTTCAAATGTTGTGTTATTAGCTATGATCAAATTATACATGTTAAACTTAACACACTCTAAGTAGGATTGACGACTTATGAATTTCCATCAGGAAACTCATAAGTACTCCAACTTAATAAGCAAGACTTGGATGTCATTTCTGAAAACTCAAACCCAGAACCCTTATAACTTATATAAGTTTCTCTTAATAACCTAATATCAACACCATCTCCCAAATAATGGAAAAATGATCCTTGCCCAAATTTGGCACCTCCACAGATCGATGGATCCTTCATCCTAAATTCATCTTCGGTTTAGGTATATCCGCCCTATGGCATTAGATTTAAACATCTTCCTCCTCTCAATCTCTTGCTTAAAATTCTAACATAGATGTAACTAAACTTTAGTTAATCATCATTATTTCTACAAAGAAACAAACATAAGATCTATTGAGGTAAATAACCTTAGTTGGATTTCTTTCATAAAAGACATGCAAAGGTGCATTCTTTGAACACTCTCAATATAGAGCATTACACATTGTCACTTTTAAGCATAATTCTAGGTCCTAGATGACTCATTCTTTCTTATAGCTACAACAACTTGCTTGCTCTCTCATTCAACCTTAGAATTCCACACATCTTGATTAGGATTATGTGAACCAAAATTAAAGTACGTTAGTTGAGTCATAGTAGGCCTTGTATGAAAAGACAATACAAAATTTATCTTTGCTACACTTCATTAGGAAAAAAAAGGAATTCTATTTTGTCTAACATGAGAATGACTACTAGAGAATCTATTGCACTAGAAATTCAATTTGACCTAACGGTTGAATTGCTTCCAAGAGTGAAGTTGGGTTCGTGGTATAACCCGTAAAAATGGTCGTGTTTAGCCTAAATTGAGCACCACTAGTGATAGTCTCATATTCATTCTCTAATTTGATTAAATGGCTCTTCTTAAATATGCCTAATGATAGTCTACCATCGATAGAATTTGTATTTCATTAGGAGTGCACACTAAGCAAGTAGAAATTAGGTTTCCCTTTAGTCAATCTAGACTACATGCATTTCACATATGTGCTTTGAAGTTTCAAGATGATAACGTGCTCCCACGTAATGCAATTATATGCTTTCATGTTTGTCTTGATGCTCAACGTGTATTTGCTTAACTATTGAATGCATGTTTATTGTAAAAGCATTTGCCTTTTTCTAGAAATTTAGACAAAATATCTCTTAGTTTATCTAAATAACACATGCTCCTAAGTGCTAAATGCTAACATGTTTTACATGATGATTGCATTTAAAATTATCACATTTTATATGCGTCATTTTACATGACTTACGTGTTAATTGTGTACCTACAATATGTTAGTTTAATGTGTGATAATTTATATTTAAATGTCATATAGTCTTACACATTAATCTTGTTGATTATTGTGTTGACGCATGCTTAGATAAACTTACATGCTTAAATCTATATATCTTATGCATCTAGGTATATATCTTCTCACACTAGAATATTTTTCTTTGCGTCCGTGTCACAAATGTAAAGAGTCAAATGAGTCATAAAATGGTTTTATATCTCCTAGAGTCTTCGCTCACATATTCTCGTAATCATCATCTTGCTTTCTTCCAAATAATCCACTCTTTTGTCACGAAAAGTTAGATACAAATCTAACACTCCTCCTAGTAGGTTTGACAACTTAAATATTTCATCCGAAATATTCAAGTATCTTTAACTTGCGATCGCAAACGTTAAAGGTCATATCCAAAAATCCCTATTCAAGCTTTTTAACAACATAAGTTAAAACGCTCTCCTTTTCTCTTCGACGAAAACATCCTTTTCTCTTCGACAACAACATTCTTTCTCTTCGACTATACATTCTTTCTTTTCGACGAAAACATTCTCTCTTTTCGACGAAACATTCTTCTCTTTGAAGAAACATTCTTTCTCTTCAAAGAAAACATCCTTTCTCTCCGATGAAAACATTTTTTTCTTTGACGAAAACATTATCTCTCTTCGACGAAAACACTCTTTGTCTTTCGATCACACCTCTACCTTCTTACTCAACCACGCCTCTTCAACCATAGAGATGGCTAATCTCCTTCCTCCACTATTTCCGCTACCACCTTTATGACAACCGTATACCTCGTCATGTGATTGTTTTATGAACATTCGCAATGCTCAGGAAGAGCTACATAACTTTTAAGTATAGTTTATCATACGCTAACCATCATCTATCTTGACATTATCAAGCTTGTCGTCTCTATCTTTGTTTGTTTTCTTCTTTATTATTATTATTATTATTTTTTTATTTTTTTTTTTGCGTACGAAACACACCGAAGATACATCACCATTTCCTTCGGGACAATGTCCAAAAGGAAACATCTCCATCGAAAAGGTTGCGTTTGAAGATAACATCGCCGATAATTCTTTCTTTACCCCTCAAGCATGAATCGTTAAATTATCTTCGTCAAGGTTTAGGAATGATGGAACACATTTCATAAATCGTTTATTTTCTTCTACTTTTGATTCTAGTCTGTTAGCCTCAAAATATTGAGTCGAACAATGGAAGTTCGTTCATTAATTATATTAGGTCTCGGTCATTTATATATTAAATGTTGTAATAGGCTAGACGGGTAAACGGGCTCTTATATGTAAGCTAACCGGTCACGTGTATCGGGCGAAAGCCCAAGTAATCCCGAGCCTGGCCCGTAGAATTACTAAAGGCATGAAAGCCTTTTAGTTTTGATACATATACACCTCCTCAAGGAAAGTGAGGGGGTTTTGGTTCATTTGTAAACATTTCATTTTACAAGTAAACTTCCCATTCTCTCTACTTTCTCTCTTTATAATTCTTCTCATCGTCCAATCTTACTTTTCTTATTCATCAATATGAAGTGAAGTGATTCTTGGGTAACCGACATTTGGTATCAGAGCCTCGGGTAGATAGTGGTTATTTTGTGGTCTAATAAGCTTAAAATTTCATGGCTTATTTTCTTTTCGTGGCTTATTTGTCAAATAAGCTCACGGCATAAAAAATTAAGGGCTTATTGGTGTGTTGAGCTTATTCTCTCTTTAGTCTTTGTGTTTCTAGCTTATCTTGAAGCTTATTTTTCATTTTTGTGGCTTATTGTTGCAAATAAGCTCACGGGTCACAAAATTTTTGGGCTTATTGGTTTGTTTTGCTTATCTACATCATTGCTCTAATCATTCTACAACTTCCTGTGTTTGATTCGTGCTTATAAGCTCAAAACTTCGTGGCTTATTTTAAGCTTATTCCAAACTTATTTTGAGCTTATTTGTGGTTTTCTTATTTTTTATCTTTTCTTGTGCTCATAACCGGTCAAAATTAGGGAACATAGATCCACAATTTATGCTTCACAAGAAAAGGACATCTTGTTTGTTAGTTTAAGTGGTCCTCACTCGAAAGTGACACCGAGCGGAATATGTAGGCTAAGCGAAATATGCAGGAAAAGTTCAAGCGAAATATGAATGTTTAGTTTCAAGCGGAATATGCAGGTTAAATTATTGAGCGAAATATGTATGATATTTGAAGCGAAATATGCAGGTTAATCTTCAAGCGAAATATGTCGTCTTTATGAAATAAGTTACTGACAAAATTTCAAGCGAAATATGTTAAAACAGTTCAAGCGGAATATGATGAAAATTTCAAGCGAAACATGTTGAAAATTTCAAGCGAAATGTGCATTTCTTACCCAAGCGAAATATGTATCTTCAGTCAAGCGAAATGTGTAATTCTCTCCTGAGCGAAATATGCATTTTCTTTCAAGCGAAATGTGCAACTTTGTTTTTGATAAAGCGAAATATTTCATCCTTGTTTTAGTTTTAATCAACCATTACTACCAATCATCAACATAAGCTCAAGTTCTACAACAAACGACCTTAATCTCAATCAATTATTTATTCACGGTTTTTCTATTGATTTTGTAAAATCCCGTTAAACTTTTTACCGGTTTTAATCATAGATTTGTAAAATCCCGTGAACGTTAATTGCATTCAAAACCACAACTTCAATCACAACACATCTACTTAAGATCCTACAATCATTTTCACTTCAATTTTCAATCAAATGGAAACGAAAGATACTTTATCTTCGTGTTCGAATTCGGAAGAACAACAAATGCAACAAATTCAAGACAAAGCAAAAAAGAGTTGCATGGTATCTTTTCGACAACTTCATTCACACCTCAAGCTTCTTTCAAACAACGACTTACAAGGAACTCGAACCGAGTCTGGATTCAAACGTGCATTTGCGACACTCTTTGGTCAAGATATAGAGACTTTCACAGGCACAATGTTCCTGAACGTGGACCAACTAGAAAAACAACTTGACAAAGAAGAATTTCAAGAGATTGGATCCATGGCTGCTTTTAAAGTACTCGAGACACAGTTTCAGATGTTCATCAAGTCACAGATTTATTTGGATGATGAATTTGTTGTAATGACACGCAACTACTTTCTCCAATACACTCAACTTGCGATTCCAGAATTCCGTGACACACTGATCCAACACATGGAATCTGTTAAGAAGTCGATTGATGAAAGAGCAAAGCATAAACAAGAGTATAACAGCTGGGTGAATGAAAGACAAATGCAGACAACAGAGGATAAGGTTGATTCGAGTAAAGCATTGGATGCTAGCTTGGTTGATACAGAAAGCAGTGGGACAACATTAAAAGAGCAAGATACAAGCAGCAGATCAGGGAATGATGCACATGCTGATGATGCAGATATCAGACCCATATATGATGAAGAGCCAATGGCTGAGGTACAAACAACTGCTGAAATCAATATCTTTGCTACTGGACAACAGCATACTGAGCAACCTGAATTCAATAATGAAGGAGAGGTTGACCAGAATGCTGAACAATGTCATGACACATGTCCTTTGCCTGCTAAATTAACTGATAACCAGACAACTGAACTCTCAAATCAGATCCTTGAATCTGAAAATTTTCCGTTCAAAAAGACCGTTGCTCTCACAATTTCAAAAGATTTTTTAAGAATGTGAAGCACTTTGTGTTAATCTTGACACTTAAAATATCTAAATCAAGGCTTTAAAAGATGTGGCAAACATGGTCAATTTTTGAAAGTCAACAAGATAATGAAGCCAGGTTAAAACATGTGTCCTAGATGTAATTGAACATAAACAATCGAAGTGGAACATAAGTGGCTGAGTTACTTACGGAAAATGAGATTTGAAAATTGCATTACAAAGAAAAGTGTTTGATTTCTAATCAAGACAACGAGTGAGCTAAGAACATAGAACCACACAACTTCTTTTGTGTTGCAAATAATGATTAAATTCATAAGTCTCAACTACAGGACAAAGGGTTTGCAATTGCTGTCAATTAAAAATGAGTTAAGGAGATTAACAGGAAATAGTGTGAATATAAGTTTGAACAAAAATCGTCCATTAGGGAAACCGGTTTACAATACGTAGAAACCAATCAGTTGTTCAGTACAAACGGATGTGCTCGTTTAAGTCTGAACGACCTAGTCTTTCAAAGCAACGGTTTGCCTCCCAAGTTGATGTCAATAACGATTTGTCAAAACCGTCATACATCTGTTATTTGCATAAAGAAAGAGAATCTGTTGTTGCAAAACTAATCATTGATTGCACCTGCTCATCTAGGTATAGCTCAAATGACATTTTTATAATCTTAACTAGAGGAAGTAAGAAAAAGGACAAAGAAAGTCGAGTAGGAATTGAGAAACTAGTGTGAGTTGTTTGCTAAGATCACAAAGCACAGACAATGGTAGCAAACCCAAACCTAGGATCAATAACCAAAAGTCATAGGAATTGGCCTGATCTTAGGTAGTTGTGTCACGACAAGACTGTGCCACAATAGCAGTAAACACTTAGAATTCTTAGACTTTTTTCTGCTACAAACATTAAGTGTTTGTCTCAACATGTCTGAAAGGTGTCTAAAATGCCACATGATTTAGTGTTACAGAATAATTCTGAATGCAGCTCAACTTCACGTGCTAAGGTTCCATTCATAAGACATACAAAAGATATAAAACCCGTAGAGCAAACAAGTGTTGCAAGAACGCAGAAAGACAGATCCAAAAAGACACAAGTCTTCAATCACAAAGACTCCGTTGTCCATGAGAAAACAATGATCCTAGATCTTGTTTAGGTGGAAACCGTCGGTCAAAATTTTCAAGACAGTTGGTCTTCGGGTGGGTTCCTACTGGAAAGACTATTACACATACTAGAACAACCAATGTTTGACAGTGAACTCCCAAAATGGTTACAAATGACGTTATCACAAACCAGTATGAATGCAATCAAACGCTTGATGTCAGTGCTTGGACAAGGTACTCTTACACCCTACTTGCAGGTACATCTTTAATCATCAATAGGAAGGACTCCCGAGTTTGCGTTGCTGTAAAGACTGATATATGAGTGGAATCGGGCTTCATGGAAATTTTCATGCTGATGCATAAGCAATGACGTTGTTCACAAAGTTTCAGGCCTGCTCCTCCACGACAAATGATTCTGATCTTAACAGTTCAGAACTCGGCAATCACGTGCCACAGCAATGTTAAGGTCAGGTTCAAAGCTGGTTCAAATAGTTGTTCCCTCCGCAGCAGACAAGACAGCTACATCAGAACAAGAGTTAGAATTACTATGTTCACATCACATTAACCATACTGAGGTAACATGTAAATATTTTTCATAAAAGAAAAATACAAAATATAAAATTTCAAAAAGAAAATACAAATCAAAGTGTAAAAATTCAGAAAAGTTTCAAAAAATATTCTTTCGACATGTATACTCTTGGAATTCGATAACATTTACGTACCTAGAAAACTGTTGATTTATGATCGACACGGGCGTGAATATGAAGTTCGAACAGGAGTTTAAATGCTAAAAACATGTCATTTCTTTGTTTTCTTGATGGCTTATGTACAAATATCAGTAGTAAACCGGACTTCAAATAAAAGGTTAAGTTTATAAGAAGATAACTTATTCTAACAACGTAGAAATTCAACGTTTCTCGGTTTTGAGATGTTCTTTACAAGACATTCATGTCTTTAAGCTGGAGAAAAGGATAGTGTACAGCATATGTGCGTCTTAACCTTAGAGTTGGAAGAGAAAGTCTTCTAAATGATGTTTTTCCAAAATGGTGATACACAATTTTTCCAAGAATTTTCAACTGACGATTCATAAATCTTTCATGTAATCTTGTGTGCTTTTAACACTCCATCTTTCAGGGGGAGTTTTTCGAAAAACATAACGTTAATGAGTTTGGATACAGCATCTCAGACCATTCTTATGTATTCAAACCATTCCCAAGAAAGTCTTCTGTATAACACAACGATAATGAGGACAATTAAATAGAATGATCGTTATTAAGATGATAAGTGTTCAACTCAATTTTATATCGATTTTACAACTTGGGACATCATAGTTTTTTTGTGCTCACAACATATGTAAAATTGAGGGGGAGCAGATGACACAGTTCAAATAATTCATTCTAAGCTTTAACGGTTTTCCCCACTGGCCTTTCCATGACAAATTGTTAATCCACACAGTATTCAAAATCTAAGTGATTTAGAATTTAAATATTAGGGGAGAAATGTAATTATTTGTGATCTTAAAAAGATCAAAGTGCTATTCGGTGTAACGGTTTTATGGTTACGATCTCATACCCTACAACATCTTATTTCAGACGATTCTGAATGACATAAGGTGTAAGTTAGGAAATTTTGTCTATGATCCAACCAGAACTCGAAGGGATTACCCAAGGACACTCCATAGTTAGAAATAGTAGGTCCTTAGGTATGATGGCGATGAATGTGTATAAGGAGATGCCGACTAAGATTGAGCTAACACTGGAACAATCTGACTACAAGGTGTAGAATTGAGCGTCTTGGTAAGCATTGAAGGGGTTGAAGAATTTAAAAGAAATGTATGGATAAAGGGTCTATGGAAAGAAAACCCCTCACACACTTAGGCAGAAACGGTCGATACATATTATGCAGAATCACAATGTTGATTGTGAACTTTGAAGACTGGACATTCAATGGGACTCCAGTGATGCAATGCACAACCCTTGCTCTAGCTCCATTGGGGTTTCTCTCAAAAGAAAGTGTCTATTTATCACGCAGATACCATCTACGACCTTCTATTGACTTGTCTCATTCCGGTGTTTAGTTATATTGAATAGGTGGCAAGTCTGTCAGCTCGATTTAGACTAAGACCAGTGTAACGCACTATCGAGTCGAGAGCAAGAGACTCATCATAATAAATCTATTAGAGACACATTACATGACAAAAAACTTTTTGTCATCATCTTAAATTCGAAAGCTGTTAACAGAGTCTCAGAACGAATTATCCTGTGATTCTGCCAGAACATCAGAGTGATCTCTTTAGTATTCACGCATGACGAATGGAATCTTCCCCGTGTCATCATCAAACAGCACTGTGGGTAGGTGACTTGCGAGATTTATATTGTAATCGAACTTGTGTCAATGGAAGAAACGATGGTGGCGATTCAAATGTGAATACAACCTTGTTCCAGGAATTGAATTGACGACTCGATCAAAAAGTTAGTAATATCCTGATTCACTTGTTACCGTGTTGTATGCTTTGAGACGTTCGGTACTGAGAAACAAGCAAGCACATGGTAAATCTTAATATATATGTGATAGAGAGATCCTACGTTTGAGTGGAAACCCTGGTCAAGGAGACTTTTGAATCTACTGATCACAGATAAATATTTATCTGTAAAAGACTCGGTCCTTTCGGAACCGGAGGTTTAATCTAACCAATCGACGGGATGACAAAGCCTATTGTCCACCCGCTGTATTGCTAATGTTTTATTTCTAGGATAATAAAGATGGAGATGGTGATGCCTCATTCCAGCTGGAGGTCGAATTCATTACCACAATGCGCATGCTCAAACTACAAAGACTTACTATAAGCCATTAAGATTCAAGAATCATTGAAAGCTCAAGAAATTAAGACAATGACTTTCCGCATCAAAACTCTGAGATACAAGATCGTCCTTCAAAGATATCAAGTCTTTCAAAGGGAGATTGTTAGCAAGCTTTCTAAGATGATGCAAAGTTATGAGCATGCTTGGTTAAGACAAGTGATCGCAAAGTGGCAAGACGATCAACGACAAAAAGGATAATAGATTTAATATGTGTCAACTCGGTATAACGCGAAGTCGAAAAGACAATGCCAAAGGCTCATGATCAAAGGATCACAAAAAGCCTGAAGGTGAACAAGCTACTACGAATTCAGAGACCAAGGCCACTAAGGATCTAACGACAAAAGTCTAATCTCATTGATTGTGATAAGGAGTGTCGCAATGAACTCACTTTTGGGGAGATTGTTACGCTCAAAATATTAGTCGAACAATGTGTAGTTTCATTTCATATTATATTAGGTCTCCGGTCACTAAAATATTAATCGTTGTAATAGGCTACTGTGGTGTGTGGGCTCTTAATGTAATTCTAACGGTCCGTGTATCTGGGCGAACGCCCAAGTAATTCCCGAGCCGGCCGTAGAAATACCAGGCATGTAAAGCTTTTGGTATTAAACTATAAATACCCCTCTCCATGTATGGAGAGGGGGTTGGTTCTTGTTGATTCTCATTTGTACTTTTGCAAGTAATCTTTCAATCTTTTTTTCTAATCTACTTTCTTCGCTACTTCTCTCTACAGATTCGTCATTTCTTCTCTGTTAATTTCTTGTTTCAATAATGAAGTGTAAGTGATTTATTGGGTTCCGACAGAATATTTTTCTGGTTATTGTCCTTTACCTGTAAAAAGGTTACGTATTCACTACTAAGTTGAGTTTCTGGGGTGTTTTTGGCTAAACCTTATGAGTTATTTGTATTAGCTAAATGTGGTTTTCTGATTGTGTGAGTGGTGTTCTGGTTATGTTTACTTGTTTATGTTTGGGGATAGAGTACATTGTAGATATGGTACATTTGGTTCAATGATAACATGAGTGGTGTAGGATTAAGGCGGTGTGGGTGTTTTTATACATCTTTTGAATAACATGAGGGTATCTCCAAATTGCTAGTGTTATTTCAACTTACCTGCGCCAGTCATTGAACCAATTGTGGCCTTCTTTACAAATAATACTTTGTCCGAAAAAAGACAACAAGTAAACTAAACTAGTAAACCACAAACACTTAGAGAAAAAACCGACTTAGTCTATACAAAAAAATTTAAATCATAAGGTGGAGTCAGGAAGACACCTCGGACTCAACTTAGTAGTGAAGACTTAACCTTTTTACAAGTAAAGGCCAACAACTGGAAAAAGTCAACAAACGTAAAGCAGCAAAGATAAACAATCAAACTTCTGAAACTGGCTATATCAAAACATCATTCGGCTATACTAAGTTATTACCAAAAAACCTTCTCCCTCCCCAAATCTAGAACCTATCTCGAGAATGTCACAAGAATCAACATACAAGCAAATCTCCCAAGCATCACACCATCGTTCTTTTGACAATGCAAAACAAATCATTATGTCAAATAAAGAAAATCCAAGATTTGAGTAAACATTACGAAAACATAGTTTCAAAAAAATTAACCGCAACTAGCAAGTTCTTAAACAGTGCACAACTACTTTCTTAGAGTACGCTTTGTTCAAAGCCTACTTAATCAGTTGGGTATGAGATCGGTCTAGTTAAAAACTATATATAAGCCAACGAAAGTTAAACCAAAAACTACAAAAATTTATTAGGTTCATGCTTAATTTAGAAAAGAAGTTACACCAAGGCTTTTTTATGTTCATCTTTCTCTGCATAATATTCAATAAAAAAAATTCACATCAATGTCCCACACCAAGTATTAAACTAAAAAATTTACATACATAATATCCCAAAAAACAAATAATGAACCCTTAAGCCTAACATACATATGTCAAGCCAACATAAACATTAAGCAAAGAACATACTATTTCACACAATCCGCGTAAAAAGATTCAAATTAACATTTCATCTGTCGAACCTTTCAGAATAAACCACAACTTAAAATGAAACATAACCAAAAACAAAAATCTAAATTAACTTAACAAGAAAAAATACATTAAAAAGACAAAAGCGTTATGGTATAATGAGTCTACGCTACGTTTATGACAAATTAATACATGAACTTAAACAAAATATTACCTTAATATTCTAATCTTTAATACATAATTCAACCATGATTCGATCAAGTTTTTTCAAAATGCCGTGTCCTCCCTTTGGTTTCTGAGTCCACGTATACCGCAGCCCCGTACTTTGATATTTGTTTAATTGCATTCAAGGTTTGATCTTAAACAATTCCAGAGGGCTCGGGATGCAAAACTTAAGGGGTTCGAGACAACATATATATGCCAAAAGCGCCAAATCATATACATGCTCCGTAGCAATTCTCGAGAGTTCAGCGAGTTCGGTTGACCCCGTGGCAAAGTGTGGCTCCACTTGTTGGTGATTTTAGTGTCATCAACTATTTTAGGTCATTGTGATTTACTAAAGATCGATGAGATTTCATATTCGGCTTGGATACGAGTTAGGAAAGTGTGGAGTGCACACTCGTTGAGCTAATATGAACTCCACCATGACAGAAAATGCAGGGGTCAAGGGGGCCGCGCCCCCGTGCGGGGTCAAGGGACAACACCCCTTGCTGGGGTCCCGCTACCAGGTCTTACCAGATTTTTCCGCAAAACCCAACCAACATGTCTGTTGGTGAAAGGTTGTGACTGTTCAGTTTTAACCGACTTTAACTACCTTTAACCGACATTAATTGTCATTAGTTTTTGTTTGTTAACAGAAACGTTTGGTCTCACAGAACATAAGAAAAACAAACAATTCTTTCGTGTTCTTGCTTTGATTTCTTGTGCCTAGAATCAAAGTGTTCTTCGTGAATTATCCCCTTAAAGATTTCGTGATACCCAGGCACATAAATGGTTGAAATACTTTATACGAAAAGTGAACTCAACACGATTCAGGCAAGATATCCAAGATTTTTCATCACACACCCTAACCTAATATCTAACACCACCCCTGCTCGCAGCCCACCTCGCAGGTGATTAAATAAAATTCTGATATCGCACGATTGTCTAGTAGTGATAAAACATGGTTGGGTCTCATAGAACGTCATCACACGAAAACTATGTGTTAATACAAATATTCGCCCAAAAACGATATTTATATTTAATGATCTTCATGTTTTGATAATAACAAATATAATGTCATACTACGTAAAAGTTTACGTAAACGAGTTATTTAGTTGAAAGTTTACTTGACGCCGACAAATCACTTAAGGTATGAATATGGCATTATAAAACATAGTAAATGATCAAAGAAAAATATTATCATTTATATAAATTTTTTATAAATCAAATGATTTAAGCTAACACATGATTAATTATAAGCTAGTTATATTAATCATGTAAGACAAAATAAGATTAACCATAAATGGAAACAATCTTTCCAAATCTAGAAAATCTTTCATTATTGGTGATAAGAAATATTTTCTTCTAGAAGAATCTATTAAACTAGTTTTAATAAGTATAAAATAACATTTTGTATAGATTTGAGGTTAATCACAAAATGACAAATGTTGTCTCAGCTCTATCCACGGATCCACCAAAAACACTGGACGGATCCAGGGGATGGGGGATCCGTGAGTCGCACGTTTGACTCCCCTGGGACAGATTTGAATTTCAAAAGGTTGCCTATAAATACCAACCTCATTCTTTCATTTAAAACAACTCTTGACAAATATTTTTCTCACACATATTTTATCTTTTATATATTCTTTGATCATTATACTTGTTACATAATCCATTACAAGTGATCAACTCATTCCACTCTTTAGTGAAGAACACTCAAGAAGACGTCAAGCTTCAAGTGTTAATAGTTTAGTTGTGTCATCACGTTTGTGATAATCATTCATCGTGTATATCTTGTGTTGTGTGTTGTGTGTATCATATGTGTATGATAGGTTAGTATTTAGGCCATAAAATACATAGTGTGTTAGATTGGTTCTATCTCGAAGTAGAACTTGATATTTAGCTTAGTACCGAAAAAAGTGTAAGCGACGTGTATAGTTTTCTCCGCCTAAAGAGAGCTTGTTGACATAGTGAAGATAACTCTCAAGTTGGGTACTTGGGGAGTGGAGTAGGGCGAAGAGGAGCTTCGTAGCCCAACCACTATAAATCATTGTGTCATCGGTTTGATCTTTCTTATCTTTACTTGCTTATATTTCGTAGACTGTTTATTTACATATTGCATCGCTATCACATACACTTGTGTATATCTCTTGAGTTCACATAAGTCGACTGTAACATTTCTCAATTTCAGGTCATTTTACGACTTTATTATTCTTGACTATTTATTTTAGTCCGATACACGTTTACTTTTAATTTAACCTTTAAGCTAAATCGTGTAGACTAGAAATAATTATTTAACGTAAACGGTCACCAAATAAATTAAGGTTTACGTTAAGCAAGTGTTATATAATTATTCTGGAAGATAATTATTGACTTTGCGCATTTTGTTTTTTTTATTGGTCACGTAAAAGGCTTACGTTTCGCAATAAAATACATTTAGACACACCTCGGAAATACCTAGACTTGCCTAGACTCAAACCAATACCCACTTTTAATCCTTAAACACCAAATTTATGCAATGCTTGTGTTATTAGCTCATGTTGGCCGAATATGGGTAAGAATAACCCATAAACCATTCGTCCCTTATACTTAATCATCTAGAAAATCTCCCTAATGTCCCCTAAGTACATGTACAACTTATGTTTAATTAAAACATGTACTAATTGTCTCTAACTAGCTTATTACTCAATGGTTAATAACCACATTTGATCCCTTTGTTCCCTCTTTGATACCCGCGGCTAGAATCACCCACACACAACCCATAAGATTTCAAATCTTAACAAATCTTGTACATATATCTTGTAATTAAGAATGTACTAAGTGGTTTAGCAAAATACCATTTGAGGCTAACTAAAAACCTCAAAACCACCACTTAGGGCTCGTTTTTGGTTAGACAAAGACTAGGGAAACTAACTAGCTCTTAAGCCTATAAATACTCACTTACACTTAACTTTAAAGCATTTCTTACAACTCCTAAATACTCTCTCAATCAAAACCATTCATATTTCTCTCATTTACATTCGGTTCATACAATAGCCGAACCCAAAACACTTTGTCACATTTCGCTTCTAAGCACAAGGAGTACGAGGACATAGGAGGAGTACACAAGCCAAGGTTGGGTTATTTGATAAGCTTTGAAGCTTAGGGTTGACATATATTTAGTTTATACGATTTGGGTTAACTACACGATACACATTCAAATCTCTAGGACCCTTGTAAGTCGTACTAAGCCATTCATGTCCATAACTCTTTCGTATTATATGGTTTCTTTGATTTCTAGTCGAATGGTCACGTTAGTTTGTAGATAACAAACTAACATGAGCTTATGCATGCTAAATGCAAAACATGCGTGTTATACGCATATGCATACGTATATTATCTCTTGTGTGGTGCTAGGACATGCTAAAATGTGATTTAAAATGAGCTAAAGCCTTAAACGTTTCATTTAAATGCAAAGATGGAAACTAACTTGAAAACTATCACATATACTCGAAACCTATACGTTAACTTTTCATGAAAACGAAATGGCATGGTTTGGGAAAGAGAATACGAACCTATAGAACGAATGCATGTGATAAAACGCGATTAAATAATGCTAAACGAGTTTGATTTGGTGCTAGTGATCCTAACGAGCCTTAATATCATTAACGTGCCACTAACGGGCCTTGTTGGGCCAAACAGTCCATTAACGGATGTTAATTGGCCTAACAGTCCGTTAGTGGGGAACCATGGCTTATTATTAAGCTCACTTGAGCTTATAGAGGGGTTAGGGAACTTATTAAACTCGTTGGTTAGTAAAACGCAAATGGAAACCCTTAACAGGCCACTAATGGACTCGTTAAACCAAAACAGGCCCAACAAGTCGTACTATGGAGACCACAGCTTATTAATAAGCTCAACGAGCTTATTAAGATGCCTAATAAGCTTATTGAAATTACATGGACCTTAATATACCATAGAAACTTAACCGAACACTCGTTGGCTTGACAACCCACTACCGTAGCCGAAGTAGGCCCATAAGCCACGAATAAGCTTGACCAGCTTATTTGTGAGCTTATGCAGCTTATTGAGTTATTTATGAACGTAGAGAAGCTAATGGACCGCAATGGACCAAGCCTAAATGTTTAAAATGCTATTCGGGTTCTTATTGGATCCGAAAGCCTATTAGTGAGGCTTATTTGCTTAATAAATAAGCCGAGCAATAAAACAGACCCATAAGTGCTTATTTAGCCTAGAACAATAAGTTGAACATGTTATAAAACATTAATGGGCTCCTTTGATATCTTTTGGGTTAGAGTTATTGGGCTAGCAAGCCCAATAAGCTCGAATAAGCTCAAATAAGCTCATCCGAGCTTATTTTTTAGCCAACAATTTTAAGTAAGCTTAATGAGGGCTTATGTGCCTTTGAAAACAAAATTGGACCTTTAAATTGCTTATTGGACCTTAACGGGCCTAATAAGGTCCAATAAGCCTAAATAAGCTCATTCGAGCTTATTTATAAGCTACCACAACTTATATGGCTTATTGGAGCATAATAAAACCCATTGTCACTTGTTAAATATTATTTAGACTTAAAATGCAAATTTTTACAAGTTAAGAGACTAAAAGTGTCAATTTGTAAACTTGAGGGTTAAAACTGCCAAAAACTGATTTTTTAAGTTTAGGGACTATTTTTGACATTCTGAAACTTAAAGGGTTGTTTTAAAAGTATAAGGACCTAAAGTGTAATTTTTGTAAAGTTGAAGGACTAAAGGTGTACATGTGGAAACTTAAGGGTTTAAAGTGTAAATATTATATTTTCATAAACCTATGGACTGTTTTTGTAAATATAGAAAAACCTAAGGGTATTCTATGAACGGAAGAGATTTTTATAAACACTTAGCGAATCGGACAAGTTATAATATTTACCGGATATTATACAAATTAAAACACGACTTAATAAATATGTATATTTATTAATAACGTTTATACATATACTTGAACGTGTGTAATCGTATACTTTCCCAAGAGCCATCAAGTAAAGACAAATGCAATAAACATGTGTACCTCCACACAAGTGATAACAGTATATATAAACTAGAAATTTATTGTAATTATGCATTAAGTCATTAGCCTAAACTTGTAGACTAAGACTGGCCGTATTTACTTAGGTATTTGACGATGTGATTCATTTGTCATACTTGGATATATTTATCATTCACAGGGGACTACCTACTAAGGTGAGTTCAAAGCCCTATGCTTTACAATTATTTAAATGTTTTACATCTTTGGGGTGAGAACATGCTTTATTTTACAAATTGGACGCAAGGGTACATTTTATACAATGATTACGTGTTTTGCCTAAGTAGCGATAACCCACTGAGCCCTTTATCATGAACTATCAATTACTAGATTGTAAGCGCGAGTGTTATAAATAGATCTATTTGGGATTGACATCCCTGTTTGGGTGAGTAGCGCTCACTGTGCCAGTTTACCGGACAACAAACGTATACCATGTCGGATTTGGGATGTTGCGGGTTAGAACATCATTCACGGGAAAATGTTAGCAATTTATTGCATTCTTACATGTCGAGCTTCAGTTTCATGATCTTAGGAAAACGTAATTACTTTTTATGATGTTTGCATCTGTTGCTTAATCATACACTTGGAAATCTTGCGGTCCTACTAGTGATTTACATAAACCTGTGAATTCACCAACTTTATGTTGACGTTTTAAGCATGTTTTTCTTAGGTCAATAAGGTACGAGGTGCCCAAATTCATTGGGGGTCACTCTTTGGAGAGAGTCAATACTAAAGATTTGGGTCGTATTACATTTTGGGAACATTTGTTATAAACCAAAATCTTTACTTATATTGTCGAACAATTTGAAGCCATGAGCTCATGTAATGAACAAGTATTTTGTTAAATCCAATGTATCTCTTTAAAATGACACGTTTAGTGGTCGTTCTCATATCTTGTGCTATTGATCTATGAAGTAACGCCCTCGGATATTCAATATTCCGCTGCAACTCAGATTTGGAGGTGTTACAGATTGGTATCAGAGCAAGGTTATAGAGAACCAGGTCAAAAGTTTTTTTCTGGACTATAACCATTTTCAAACACTACATTCACAAATGGGGTTTGCACGGGACACACATACATTACTTGTTTACAATCTAGCATATGTGCTTACATGACATACACTGTTTTAGCATTAGTAGCTTACTAAGTGCTTGCATGATTGATATACGAGTATATAAATTATATTACGTATATTACTATAAGAGTCTTAAAATTAATACTTATATAAGTTATTTTGTTTTTACAGCAGTCATGTCTTCTGCATCATCTGTGGTTACCTACACTTCCGTCTACACCGATTCTGAGCCAGGGAGGGTATTTTGGGGATCTGACGAGGAGCTGTCGGACGGTGGTTCCCCATGAGTCATCATATACGGATACGATGGACTCCCTATGCAGCCGGTAGCCCCACCATCACTGGATTACATACCTGGCCTCGAGGAGCCACAGACACCACCAGTACCACAAGACGAGGATGAGCGTGAGCTTATGTTCATACAACCACATGATCCTGACTATGCGCCAGAGCCTATGTACCCTGAGTATATACCATTGTAGGATGAGCATGTGTTTCCGGCTGGGGAGAAGCCATTACCTCCTGTTGTTTCACCTACTGCTGAGTCACCAGGATATGCTCGTGAGTCGGATCCAGAAGAGGATCCAGAGGAGTATGAGGATAATGAGACAGAGGATGGTCCTGTTGACTATCCCATGGACGGGGGAGAGGATGGAGATGATGACGGCGATTCACCCGGGGATGACGCCGATGATGAGGATGAGGATGAAGAGGATGAAGATGAGGAGGAGGAGGAGGAGGAGGAGCACTTAGCTCCGGCCGACTCCGTTGTTGTTGTGCCTACTGTTGATCTTGTTTCCCCACCTGAGGGAATAGAGCATGTTATACCACCACCCTCCACTGACATTACTACCACCGGAGCTAGGATTACTGTTCGGCTTCAGGCTTCCATATCCCTTCCACCAAAGGCAGAGGTTGAGAGACTTCTAGCCATGCCTACTCTACCACCATCACCACTTATCTCACTATCACCACACTTTGCAGGGGAGCGCCTTGCTAGGTGCACGGCCCCATCTGCACATTCATCACCACCACCTGTGCCATCACCATTACTACCATCATCTGGGTGTCCAACCTAAATCCAGACACTCATGATAGCCTCCACTCAGGCCCTTGTTGATGCGGTTACTACCGCATTACCATCACCTCCAGTACCACCACTACCACCATCTTTATACATACCACCACCTGTTGACCGTAGGGATGATATTCCCGAGTCCGAGCGGCCACCTCGCAAGAGGTCGTGTTTGTTTGCTTTAGGCTCCAAGTATGAGGTTGGGGAGAGTCCTACTGCTAGGCCTACCGGAGGTCGAGGGGTAAACTATGGGTTTGTCAGAACCTTAGATGCTGAAGAGAGACGAAGAGGGATTAGAGAGGTTGGGTATGGTATTAGGGATACTTGCGTGGATCCGGCAGATGTAGTTCCTGAGATAACACCTATAACCGTGGGAGAGGTCAATACTAGGGTCATATATCTTGCTGAGCTCCATGAGCATGATACACAGGACTTATATGCTCTACTAGAGGATGCTCAGGATAGTAGTACTCGCATATCACAGCGAGTCACTATAGACTCGCAGCGGGTCGACTTACTTATGGGGGATAGGATGACTCTCTAGGAGACGGTACTCATTGTGGAGGAGGAGGCCTATGCTTCCCGAGAGGCTTGGGCTCATGCGATAGGATTGAGTCAGGCGGTCCATTATGAGCTTCAGACACACCGTGAGCAGGTATATGCACACGAGTCCCAACTCTATGCACATCAGACACATCTACAGTTATAGGGTACTCTTATTCAGACACAGCACCAGGTACATGAGACTCGCTCCTAGATGCAAAAAGCTGAGATGGTAGAGCTTCGAGAGACTGACCGTATGCATTAGGCACAGATGATAGAGACTCTCCGGGTGATGAGAGACATGAGGCGAGAGATGGGTGATATGCAGGCAGAGTCGTTAGCACTACGAGAGCAGTAGAGGAGAGCTAGATAGCCAGCCCCAGATGCTAGAGTTCCAGATCACCAGGATGCTTCTAGGGATGCTGATAGTCACATTTAGTGGTCTAGGTCATTTTATTT